>JACEFO010000272.1:0-19331 GCA_015342445.1 Digitaria exilis
AAAAAAATATATTGCCAAAATCCACTTTTTAATTATATTTTTATCCTAATGTTAATAAAAAGGAAGAAAATCTGGTTTTCTTTCTTATAAAATACAATATAGGCTGCTTGAGATGAAGCAAATCATATATATTTTCTCTTATGTGAATCATTAAGAAAATTGTTAGAATAAAAAAACATGTATACTTAATTATTACTATTGCTATTTATTCACAAGCCAAAAAAAGGTCTTAAATAAACCCGCAATAATTGGAAGAAGAGAAAATTAAGCTTTGACCCTGACTCTTGACTGATGCCTCTATCCGCTATTATGATATGTATAAATTCGATGTGAATGAAATTGGATGTAGTCTAGCGGAGTTTTTTATATTTCGCTTAGACTTAGATCGCGCAAAGCAAAAACTTTTCGCTATTTATGATTTTAAATTTACAATTATGACATTTAAAGATCATTGTTTTTATCTGTCTGTAAAAACTCTGAAAACCTTAGAGGTCGGACAATTTAAGCAGAGATGTACGCACGCATTGTGTGCAATCCGCAATTTTTTCTTTACGAAACAAGAATCTTTCGCATCGTCACATAAGGTCAACGTGGTTTGGACTTGACTCGGAATCTAATCCACAAGATAAAATATAACCTGCAGCTGTTACGTATCTAAAATCAGCCACTAGACACAAAAGAGAGATCACGTACATCGTTGATTCGTTGTAGTTAAATAATCGACACTTGCTCGATGGCTCAAAGCAATGTCTTTGTAACATAAGAAGTAAAAGAAGAGTCTCTGTCGAGTATCACACAACGAAACTTGCCTTCTTTTTATAACGAATGGATAGCATTGGCTGGCTGGATAGGATTTACTAGCTTTCTAGTTTTTTGAAAAAATTGTACCACTAAAGGACATCTCATCTTGCTCACAAAATATTACCAACTGGAGATTTATACAGAGTTTTTTTAATTTCATTTTCCCATTTATTTGAGGGATAGCGTGTATATTTAAGACTTTCGAGCTGAGTCAACTTTATATCGATCACGATACGAGCTGAATTAAAGAGAGGAAGCAAAAGGAAGAAGAAGGCTGCCTGGGCCTTTGCTTTCTGAATATTCTGTCATAAACTGACTGGCTGTTGTGTTGGCTACCTCTGCTCACACCAGAATCCGGAGATGTTTCCGCTTTAAAAGTCATGCCGTTTGCGTGGTAAACCCAGACCGTCACAGCGCACCACTTGTGATCCTAGACTGAGCTAGCTGCTTGTGTGTTGTTGCGACGTGCAACTTGTTGTTGGAAAGGGTTAGTAGTAGTTGGTGAAGATTTGAAGAACAGAAGTCGAAAAGAAGCTTGGGCTCTTCTGGAGTACAAGTGCATGGGTTCCCTGTCCCACTCCAAGCGGCAACGTCAGTCACCTGGGTGGGGTTGGTTTGACAGCTCTTGGTATCTTCGAGTTCGTTGGTTATCTTTGGCCACTTCTTTTTTGGAGCGGCTTTTTTGGCCACTTGAGACCAGTAAAAAGCTGGAAGAGAATGGAGATCGAACTTGTGCTTACACACAATCCACGTGTCAAGACCTTGAGTTCCAATACCGCGTCATCCGTTGCGTCGCTTGACAATTGTGTTCTCCCAGTGTTTTGGACTTGAAGTGGGCTGTTCGTGCAGTCAATTCGAAGTCCTACTCCTACCTAATTTGCATACTAATCTTCGGCGACAAAGTTCAGTTTGAGAGGTCGATCTTGTTAAAAAAAAGTTGAGAGGTTGGTGTGTCAGATTCTTCAGTGTTGAGACATTTGAGAGTCGAGACGAAGGAAAGATGATCTTGAGGTGCCAGCTACATGCTCTGCCTGCTGTGCTGATTAAGGCGATGTACTATACAGAGCGTCCTGCTGCACAGTAAAGCTCCAGAATTAGCCATCATCACCGCTGACATGGACGTGGGAGACCCTGAATAAGAATAACCCGTGAGATGAGAGAGAGACAGAACAGTGCAGTGTGTCCGGCCTGTTGCAATCGACCAGTACACTTTTGGTTTTGCCTAGCCAGGAACTCATAGGCGAGCGCGTGACTGAAGAACAATCTCGCAGCTTTGGCCGGGAACGGAAGCGAAGAAGATATGGTTGCCTGAACAGTCGAAACAGCGCGGCAGCAGGATGAAGGCGTGGCAGCACGGGTGTCTGAAACTGGAGCGCAGTGGTTGGTGCCCTCCGTTTTTGCTCTTTCAGCGACAGAGAGCTCGCGACATCCGAAAGCTGGTGGAACGGAGCGCATGGATTGGGGCGGTCGGAGTTGGTCCATGATCGTCAGCACGATGCACCGGAGGGCCGGAGGAGCTGGGAGCATGTCGTAGACTCGTATGATGATGAAGAAGACGATCGGAGACGCCATATATCCACCACACCGCCGTGGAATAATCTCTGTTTCCTGTCGCCAATTGGCCGGCCCATGCTCATTGAGTGGTTGGTGATGGTATTCGGCCCATGCTCAGGCTGAGTCTCAAACCAGAATACCAATGCTGAGAAGTGTGGGATGGCCGGATGAGAAATCTCTCCATGATCGTAGGCCATATGTGGGCCGGAATGGCCTGCCAAATGCTACATGCCTAGGCCCATCCTGGCACAAAACCCGCGCGCCGCAGATAGGCTTGGACCATACGTGCGCGCTGGTTTTTTCCAGTTCAGACTATGTTTTTCCCTCGAAAGGCTCCAGTTCAGACTTCGGGCAGCGCAACAAAAAACATTTGCGCCGCCTGTGCTTAGCGATGTTGGCATGTTGCTTCCCAGTGGGAACGGGACTTCTGTGACGGCTAGATCAAGGCACGGCCGTATGGGCAGCCATGCCCATGCGGCTAGGGCTGGCTCGACATTATTATAGCTCAGCTCGTTAACATATTGTCACATCTGGTTTTAGAAATAACACCATATGCATCTCATATGTGTGCCAGAATCAAGTCTCACACATCTGATAGACTCCATGAATAAACAGAACACAAAGTTACAGCGGAAAATAAAAATAAACGCAATACAAACGTTTTCTAGCAGCGGAATGTTGAACTCTTCACCACAGGCAGTTGACTGGGGGTTGCGTACGCCTAGC
The DNA here is from genome assembly GCA_015342445.1 of Digitaria exilis. NCBI lineage: Eukaryota > Viridiplantae > Streptophyta > Magnoliopsida > Poales > Poaceae > Digitaria > Digitaria exilis. The sequence goes on from JACEFO010000272.1 coordinate 3,082, forward strand.
ATCACCTTCAACAACTTCACACACCTTCTGAATACTGAGCAGCAATAAGCAAGGATGAGTACACTTATGGTTGGTACTCAGCAAGGCCACCGAAATAACCAGAACAATTTAATCATCAACTTCAAGTATATTAATCATGTGAGGGTCCAGGCCGTTCATGACCGCGAACACGGCTGTTATAACAGTTTTACACTTTGCAGAGGTTGTACGCTTTCACCATAATTCGCGTAAAAGCTCCGAAGACCTTTAAACCCAACCATGTTGTGCCGGCCAAAGCACGTATCACACTTCCGAGGTGTGACTGCATAGGGATGCTACGAGACCTTTCCAAAGAATTCCTATATGTTTGTGTTTGCTCACCAGAGACCACGGTTACAACGGCAAGGCCTCGTCTTCCGATCCCCGCACCTGCCATGCCGATAATGCCCCCAAATTCCACCACTAGCAGTGCAAACACAACACATAGTTCATCTAGTTACTTAGCCAAGACCAGAGCCATGTAGTATTATGGTTGTACGAGTAATCCTGGGTGGTTCTCCATGCTCCGATTAACATATATGATCTTATAAAGCGTAGGTAGAAGGATGGTTAGGGATACTTGCCTTTCCACAAAAGAATACCACTGCTCAGTCTTCAACTCTTGTTCTGGATAACTTCGGAACGATGCTCCTCTAATTGTAGCAAACATCGAGCACAAGCACAAACATGCAAGCAAAGAAATAGATACAACTAAGAACAATACACCAATCAAAAGAAAAGCTTTAAAAGAACGCACTAAACGATGGGGCTCGCTACTACGATCACAAGGGCGTAAGGAATGTTGAAAACGGAACAACAGTTGGAAAGGTATAACTATCGGATGATTTATGTTATAAAAGAAATAAAAGACTATACGCTTCTTTCATTTGAACTTAAGAAAAGACATTCAATATTAAATTTAATTCAAGTTACACTTTAATATGAAAAGACGGGTAAAGCCTAATTAATTTTATTTGCAAATGTTTATATAATGATACTACCAATTAAATATTTATCTTGCAAGAAAGCATGTGAGGGCATCTAATCGATTAACTTCATATATCGTGTTGAACTAAGCAAGTTATATTAAAAGCTTATTCAAGTTGTGAATTAACCATATTAATTTAAATTGCACAAATCCGGTGTTTAACCCTAATTAAATTTTAATAAAGAAAACTAGTTCAATAATTGTTAATTATATTGATATCATTTATTTATAAAATAACAGGGTATATCCTTAATTAACTTTTAATTAGAAAAACTAGTGAAGTAGATATAGATATTAATCAAATTAATATTTATTTATAAAAGCCGATGTATAAACCTAGTCAAGTTTTATTCAGAAAACTAGATTCAATATTGAGCATTAAGCAAATTAATTTATTTCAAAACATGCAACATGGCAAACAACACTGGTGAACTAAACTTTATGCTTTTAGAAGATTAACGCATCAGAACGAGGTTAAACAGAGTTTAAACATGAAAACTATTAGCTTCTAAAGGCTGCAGGGATCTAATCGTGAAGAACTACACGTTTCAGGGGCTATCTGAGAAGATTTGCAAGACACATAGAACAGTGCTCGCGATTAAATAAAAGGTTGGGGGTTAGATCTATAAAAGGTGCTCGGTTTGGACTGGACTACAAAGATCTAAACAATCCAGGGGGTTTTCTATAAGTTTCACAAGACACAAAGAATACCGCATTAGTTATAGGATTCTTGGAGGACCTAATTGAAAAAGCTCGAGAGCTCCCTGTCCATGGCGGACAGAGCTCTGAACGGCTCGGCTCGTCGGCGATTTAGGGAGAGGGAGGCTCGGCGAAGTTGGGGAAAGGAGAGAGGAGGAGAAGGTGAACCTGAAGGGGTGCTCACCAGTGGCGGAGGTGCATGATGGCGACAGGAATTTGGGAAGTGCGGCGGAGCCGGCTTAGCCTGCTCGTGGCGGTGGTGCTCTGGTGAAGGAACGACGATGGGAACCAGAGTATTGCATGCGCCTAGGCTCGGTGAAGCTCATGGTCGTGCTATATTGGTCCGTCGGGGCTCCAAGGCGGTGAATCGAAGGCAATTGCGGCGTCGGCTTGGTGTCCACGCAGTGGAGCTTCTCCGGCGATAATTGGGGCTCAATAGGTGGTGGCGCAGCTGCAGCTCGTCTAGGCGAAGCTTTAGGTGGCTTCGATTTTTTCCCTTGGCCCTCGGCTTGCGGCGAATCGGCGTGGAGAAGCGCGCCTGCGGCTCTGCTCCGACGAGCAATGGCGGTCACGTGAGGAAGTTTGGGTGCTAGGGTTTGCGGTTGGACTTGATGATGGCGACGCCATATATATAGGCCGACAGAGGGAGCCTTGGCGTGGGCGCCAAGGGCAGGGCGGCGTGGCGGGCTCTGCTCGGACTCGAGCAGAGTCCTCCTCGTGGACGACACGAGGAAGAGGATGAAGGCGCCGACAGGTGGGGCCACAGCGTCGGTGAGAGAGAGAAGGAGGCGGGCTAGGAGCTGGGCCGGTTGAGGAAATGGGCTGGCGCGGTTGGAGTGATGGGCCGGGAAAAGAAATGGGTCGGCCCAAGAAGAAGAATTAGGTTTTAAGTTTTTATTTTGGGAAATCATTTCCAGTTCAAAAACAAATCCAGATAATTCTAGATATGCATTTTAAACCATGGAAAAGTCTCTCCAAAGCTCCAAAAATCCTAAGAGAAATTCCAGAGATAGAGTTTGGAGACTTTGAACCAAAATACAATATTTGGAGCTCATGAAAGAGATTTTAAAGCCTTCCAACAAATGGATTTGACTCTAAGAAAAAAGAATTAATTTCTAGAAAAAAAATCTAGGAAACTCTCAGGAAAGATTTGATCGATGTCTAAACGTATTTTGAAAACTTTAACACACAAAAACACATAATGCACTTCAGCATGAATGAAGCACTTCAATTAAGACAACATAAAGCATATTTATTTTATTTAGAAAAAAATTGTTTTTTTCTTATAGTAAATTTCTCTTTCTAATTCAGGTCCTAAAATCCCAAATTTCAGGGTCTGACACATATTGGCTCGGCTCAGCTCGTTAGTTATACTAACGAGCTAGCAGCTCAGCTCGGCTCGACTCGTTAGCGGGCTTGAGCTGGCTCGTTTGGCTCGCGAGCCAATGTAAAGAGAAAAACAAATCATCATCAAATATAGCTCGTTTTACCCAACCATCATATCACAGTAACCGAAAATAATTAGTATCTACCACATGCCAGTTCAAACACGAACAAGTATTGTTTAACAGTTTATGAAACAAAACAAATTTAAAATAAAAACATCCAAAACCATATAATCATTCATTTTCTCCACTAGATTAAATGGGTTGAGCCAATTTAAATTTGCTAGCTTGATACTTAGCTGGCTCATTATGGCTCGCGAGCTGGCTCGTTATAAAACGAGCAAGCTTGCCGAGCCACTAACGGTCGAGTCGAGCGAGCTAGCTTGCCAAGCCACTAACGGTCGAGTCGAGCGAGCTAGCGAGTTACGTGCTTTTCGTCGCCCTACATTCGGCCATGCCTCGCCAACCAACCCTTCACCGTCAAGGCAAGGCTGATCTGGGAGTAGTCATCTCTGCCCTCTCCTCCTCTGCTTTGGGATCCGATGCACGCCAAGGCTCGCCGACGGCCGACCTCCCCTCCCACTACAAAATCCGGCGGACCATGGCGTGCACGCGGGCGGGCCAGACGCTACGCTAAGCGACACGCGGTGGAGCATCATCTGGCGACACGAGATGCCTGGAACAACCGGAAGCAGACGTCGCCACAGCCGCAACCCCAACAGGGCGGTGAAAGGTGACGCAGCCAGCTCCACCGCTCAAGTCACGGCACCAGCCAGCTTTCACATGAATCGCTCCGCTCGTTGTTCCTCGTCTCGCCACGTCGCCGTGGCAGCCTACGTACTGGGCCCATGTTCACAACATTTGTGGGCTTGTGGCCCAGTGGCCTTTTCGGCTCGGCGTGCGTGCTTGGGGCGAATCATGGCACGGATCCACTTCTGTCTCTAACCTATAGTCAACAGTGCCCACGGCGATGGCGTCCATTTGGCATGTTGCCCCTCTGCAGAAAGAGCCTGCGGCGTAGTCCATGCGCCAGGTCTAGCCCAAAGAGCTCACCCACCGTACGTACATGCCACGTGGTCACCGCCGTGCCAAGGCAAGCCTCCTGTGAAGCACCGTAAAGGTAAAATTCCCGATCCGGGCAGCCGAGCGCACGGAGATCGACGCGGAGGCAGGCGCGTCCGCTAGCCGAAGCGACACCCCGCGTTCACGAGCTGCCGCAGCTTGGTCCCCGGCGAGCCGTGCAGCAATGGCACCTCTCGCAGTGGGCCACCGCGTCGTCTAGCCTGTCCAGTACGGCACGCCGATACGTCCACGCGAGGACCTCACGGGCGTCCAACCGCGCCATGCCACCGTCCTGTGCCCGTGTCGTCGTCACAGCCCGGCCGCGTTCTCCGCCGCTATATACCAGTGGCCGCGTCGGTGTCACACGCTGGCCACCTCTCTCTCATCTCGTCACAGCATCGCCACGCTCCAAGCCTCACTCTCGCAGTGAGATGCGAATGGGTGTGCCGATGCTCTGCCCCATGGCGCTAGCACTGGCACTGCTGCTGCTCGCGTCCGGCGCGACGGCATCGCACTCGCCGTCGTGTCCGGCGACGCCGCCGGACGCCGGAGGGACGCTACAGGTGTCACACGCGTTCGGGCCATGCTCACCGCTGGGCTCCAGCGGCGGCGGCGCATCCCCGTCATGGGCGGGGTTCCTCGCGGACCAGTCAGCGCGGGACACGTCGCGGCTCCTCTACCTCGACTCCCTCGCCGCCGTGCGTGGCCGTGCCTACGCGCCCATCGCGTCGGGGCGTCAGCTTCTCCAGACCCCAACCTACGTGGTGCGGGCCCGCCTCGGCACGCCGGCGCAGGAGCTCCTCCTCGCCGTCGACACCAGCAACGACGCCGCGTGGATCCCCTGCGCCGGATGCGCTGGCTGCGCCGCCTCCAACCCCTTCACCCCATCGTCTTCTTCCTCCTACCGTCCCGTCCCCTGCGCCTCGCCGCTGTGCACGCAGGCTCCCAACTCCGCGTGCCCACCCAACACCAGAGGCGCCTGTGGCTTCAGCCTCACCTACGCCGACTCCTCTTTGGTTGCCACTCTGTCACAGGACTCACTCACCGTCGCCGGAGACGTCGTGAAGGCCTACACCTTTGGGTGTCTGCAGCGAGCCACCGGCACGGCGGCGCCGCCGCAGGGGCTCTTGGGACTCGGTCGTGGGCCGTTGTCTTTCCTGTCGCAGACCAAGGACATGTACGAGGAGACGTTCTCGTACTGTCTTCCCAGCTTCAAGTCAGTCAACTTCTCCGGCACGCTCCGGTTGGGGAAGAAAGGGCAGCCGCAGAGGATCAAGACGACGCCGCTGCTGGCGAACCCACACAGGTCGTCGCTCTACTACGTCAACATGACGGGCATACGTGTGGGGAAGAAGGTGGTGACCATCCCTGCGTCGGCGCTGGGGTTCGACCCGGCGACCGGAGCCGGCACCGTGCTCGACTCCGGCACGATGTTCACACGGCTCGTCGCGCCGGCGTACCTCGCCGTGCGTGACGAGGTCCGGCGACGCGTCGGGAAGCCCGTGTCGTCGCTGGGAGGGTTCGACACGTGCTTCACCGACCCGGCGGTGAAGTGGCCGCCCGTGACGCTCATGTTCGTCGGGATGCAGGTGACGTTGCCGGAGGAGAACGTGGTGATACACAGCACGTATGGGACCACCAGCTGCCTGGCAATGGCGGCCGCGCCGGATGGTGTCAACACCGTGCTCAATGTCATCGCTAGCATGCAGCAGCAGAACCACCGTGTCCTTTTCGACGTTCCCAACGGACGCGTCGGCTTCGCGCGCGAGCGATGCACCGCCATTTAGATCGTTAGATGGATGGCCGGCTGCGTGCTCGATCGATCGTCTTCGCCACCGTGTCGCACGCCATTGTTGGTTTCTACAGTAATTCTTTTTCTAGCGTAGTGGTCATCTGACTACGGGTGTCTCTGTTCTTGAGTTTAGGTTTCTTTCTTTTCTTCGGGTTGATTCGGTGGCCATTGCTTGTTATCTCCATGTGTTCTTAGTTTTTTTTTTTCAATCGGTGTGTTCTTAGATTTTAAGAAGAACTAAGTGTACTCTACTGAAGAAGAATTAAGTGTACTCTATTGCATGACGAATCTCTATAATATGAATCCTGGACCCAAACCACGCAACCTCATCGCGTCCCATCACCGCATTGTCTCAGCCGTCGGATCGACTACATCGACGGTTTAGATCTACCCAAGCAATCCTAGGGCACGCGACCCCACACGTGGGACCTGCTAATGTGGGACCCACAAGTGGGCCCCACGGGACCCGCGTGACGTGGGTCCCACAAGTGGGCCCCGCTGTGGGCCCATAGGACCCGTGTGATGTGGGTCCCACAATTGTCTCCACCGTAGACCACGGGCCCACAAGTGGGTCCCACCGTCTGTGGCTCCCACAAAACCATTATATGCGGGACCCAGCTTACTTGTTTTAAAAAAATATTTAAATATTTTTCTAAATTGTTTATAATAGTTCTTATTTTGTTTGTACTATTTTGTTTGAATTATTTATGAATTTTTTATTTAAACAAACATAATTTTAAATGATGCAATATAATTTTTAATACAATTTTTGAGTGATCTAATACAATTATTACCGTTACTATCTTTTATTTATTTATAACATATACAAAACATTTTGGGGATGGTGTCAACAATGTAATTGCGACATTTTAAAATATATAACTTTATTAAAAGGTGTCCAATATCAAATTTTGTCAAAATATCAAAATCTCTAGAAAATATAAATTTATTATAGACATGGTTTGTAAATATTTTTCTTACAAGAATTATCAAAGCACGTGGAATTTAAAAATTATCTCTATGGAATGGTTTTAGATTTATTATGTTTTTTCTTTTGAAATATATTTTTTATTAAAATATAAAAATGTATGCAAGAAAATTCAAAGGAGCTTTGAATTTTGAAATTTGCTATGTATAATCCAGTCTCACAAATGTTTATATGTGATCCGTCATATATATATAATTTGATATCAAAGTGCTTCTAAATTAAAAATTGTTTAATACAATAATAGCTTAAAATTTGAAAACCTGAAGTTCATTAAATAACAAATATTCTAAGCGTTTAACTCATTCGCATAATGTTTATATGCGGCCCGTTGCCCTTATGATTCGGACACTGAAACATCTTTAAATTTAAAAAACATTGATTTTTAAAGTACCTAAATACTTCAACATCTATAAAGTTATTACAAATCATACTTTAAATCCAAAGAGCTTTCCAATTCACCCGTTAAACCCAACATCCAAACACCGAAGCAACTTTAAATTTAAAAATATTGAATTTTAAGATAGCTCAAAACTTCAAAATCTATCACACTTTATTCAAAACACTTTCCAAAAAAGATACAATTAAAGAATACTCTACAATTCAAAATATAAAATGCTTCTAGAGAATGAATTTAAATTCAATGTGCTTTGACAATTTATTTTTTAAAAAATATTTTTATAGACATAGGCACATCCACTTACGATGCGCAACAACGACGCGAACTTTTCTAGATCACCCGCATTCTCTCGACCGTCGGATCAGCCCTGCCAATGGCCTAGATCGGTCTTTTCCTGGAGCAAAATCTAGGGCATGTGACCCCACATGCGGGACCCGATGATGTGGGGCCCATTCGTGGGACCCACATTGTCGGGTCACGTGGGTCCCACGGTGGGGCCCACATTGTCGGAACTCGTGAGACGTGGGTCCCATAAGTGGGCCCCACCGTGGGTCCCATGGGACTCGCATGACGTGGGTCCCACAAGTGGGCCCCATTGCGGGACCCACACGGCCCGATGACGTGGGTCCCACAGGTGGGCCCCACCATGGAGCCACGACACCTACAAGTGGGTCCAACTATTTATGGGGCCCATTGAAACCATTCTATGTGGGATAATTTTGAACTATTTTATACAATATTACTTGAACTATTTTTAATTTATTTTTTAAAATAAACATAATTTTGAATGATCTAATGCAATTGTTCATAAATTTTTATCTTTTATAATTGGTATAACATATACTAATGGACTAAGGACATGCGAATTCTCGCGTAAGAAAATTATTGTCGAGGTTCTTAGAGATCCAAATCATATTTGAAAGTAAAAGTGTCTAATATCATATTTACTCAAGATCTAGAGCATATTTTAAGTTCAAAACACTTATTCACACAAATGTTATTTTACATGTGATCCATCAGACCTAAGATTGGGCACCAAAACGTTTTCAAATTAAAACATGTTCAATACAAAAACTGCTCAAAATTTGAAACTCTATTGTTTTGCTACAGAATAAAATTTTAAATTCAACGTGTTTTGGTATTTCGTTCACATAATGTTTATATGCGATGTGGTCCCCTACGATTCAGCGTTGAAACATCTTCAAAATAAAAAGAATGTTTTAAAGTAGCTCAAACTTTCAAAACCAATAAATTTGCTATAGAGCGGACTTTAAAATCCAAAATTCTTTTCTATTTGGTCCATTAAACCTAACATCCGAATACCATAACATTTTCAGATTAAGAATTTTTCAACATAAATGTCCTTAAAATTGTAAAACCTTTTATACACTACAACTTTAAAATTTCAGAGGTGATTTCTAATTGCCGTACACAAATTTTCACATTTCACTTAAGATATACTAAAAAAAAAAGTACTCCACGATCCAAAATCCAAACTATTTTCATAGAGCATTTTTTTTTAAATTCGACGTGCTTTGACATTTCATATAAGAAAAATAATATGTGACCACGGACACATTCACTTGCCTCACGCGGCCGAGAGCTATGTATGGGCCCGAGTAATCGAACTGAGGATCCATCATCGCTCTCAATAAACAGGCCTAGTAAACGGGCTTTCTGGCTCCAAATCAGATCACCCAAGTTTTTGGGCTGAAAATCTTGATTTCATATCCAGCTTGGTTCAGCCCAGTACAATTAGCGATAGGCCGATAGTTGTTCTGGGCCGTATGCCAACTCATACAGTCATACCTACTGAAGCGTGTTCTGAAAAAAAAACCTGAGTAGCAACAAAACCTGAACGTCCCCAAAAAAAAAACCCTGAACGTGGCAGCATCTGGTCATTTCACTCTGTTTTTGTGGCGATTTCTTCCTAGTAGATGCGAGTGCATGTCTCAATGCTCCATCCGATTCCGGGCCCGGCGAGCGTCAGCCCTTTGGCATCCGCATCCCGCTCTGTCCCTACTCCACTGCTGTATCCACTTGTCGTGCCCCCTTGTTTTGTTCGTTTCCCCGCCGTCGTGACTGTGCATGCGCCACAAACAAATAAAACCAACCAGAGCTCCTCAGTCGTCACCACATGACCACAGACCTCGAGCTCGATCCATGGCAAGTCATCCTCTTCCTCCTCCCAGGCTCCCAGTGGGAAACGAAACGAGCTCAGCCTCCAATCATCTGCCTGCTGCACTGCACCAATGGCTTAAAAGTTCAGACCCACCAGCTGCGTTGCGTGCGTGTGCTCCACGGATGGATCTCAGAGACGCGAGTCGCAAAGCAGACTCGCCTCCCGATCGATCGGCTAGCTTGCTTTGCCACCCGAGTCCAAGCACTGGAGCAGGGTTAAAAAAATCGCGGGAACCGGTCCGAAAACCGCGGTTACCGGTCGAACCGCCCCGGACCGGTAGCGGTTCGGGGCGGTTTGAAACCGGTTAAACTCAAAAATTTCAAATTTGAATTTAAAAATTCGAAAAATCGGATAAAAATTCTTAAAAATACTTCATGGTGTGCTGGATCTATTGGTGTCAAAATTTCTCAAATATTTGGTCATTTGCTATTTTTTTCGCGAAATACAAGTTAAATAAAAAAAGAAAAAAAAAACAGTGGCCGGCCCATTAAGGCCCATGAAGGCCCAACGCCTCCCTAACGCGAGCCGGCTAACCGCCCTGGTAGTACCGGTAACCGGACCGGTTTGACCGGTTACCGGTCAAACCGGTCCGGTAAACCACTCAAACCGGTCGGTAACCGGTCAAACCGGTCCGGTTACCGTTCCAAACCGGTCACACGGGGGATTTGAACTCAAAATTTGAATTTGGCCGGTTTTCCAACAAACCGGTCGGTAACCGGTCCAAACCGGTCGGTAACCGGTCAATTCGAGCGGTTTACCAAAAAAACCGATTGCACGGGGGATTTGAATTCAAAATTTGAATTCAACCGGTTTCCACCGGTTACCGGTCAAACCGGTCCGGTATACCGTTACCGCCGGCCGGCGGTACGAACTACTGGACCGGTTTGGGTAACCCTGCACTGGAGTGATACCGGTAACTTTGTCGTCCTTTGACGCCGAGACACTGGCTATTTTTAACCTCGGGGGCGAAGAAAGCAGGCAGGCAGGCGGTCGGTCGGTAGCTTCAGTACCAACGCACTGCCAATCTCCTGCCATGGCTGAACGTTTTAACGCAGGAGGACGGCATGGTCAAAAGGTTTAAACTTTAAAGGCTGGCGACGGCGAGGAAGGCCGCGGCCATACGGAAGGTACAGCGTCGCTTTACGACCGTATCCCGTAGCTTCTACCAAGCTCTGGCCCGAGCGTTCATGGCCACGGTCTCCCTCGTGCATCGACACCCGATAATACACGCCATTGCCACGCTCAATTTGGAACACAGAAATCTCGTACCCCTCGTGACCTCGTCCAGAAATACTTATCATTCTAGGTGTATTTTTTAGTGTCTAAATTTATGGTATTTTTTATGAATCTTGTAAAAAGTCAGAATGATACTTAGTTTGGAATAGAGAGAATAAGTTTTTTTACGAAAAAAATATTGTACGAATTTCATGCAAACAAAAAAAAGAAAAGAAAAAGAAAACTTGCATAGGAAGATCATCTGGGGAGATGAGATCTTCATGGGTTTCGTTTTCTTTCGAGAGATGAGATGAAAGACAGCTTCCATTTATCTGGGGGCTCTGGCCCACACCAATTCCGGCCCCTCTTTCATGCTCGGCTTGCCTTTTGGTGGCCATCGTTAGGCAGGAGCCTCGACTCACGGCGCTGCTGACAAATGTGAGGCAGCTAAGAGAGGTAGTGGGTGCAGGAAACTAAAACGTACAAAAATAAACTTCAGATTCTCTCACTCTTTCTTTTCCCTTCTGATTTCATATTCTTTAGTTTTCTTTGAAGATAAATGAGCGAAATGATTCCCAATTTTAAAAATTTAAACCGACGGGTACCATCGCCGATAATGTTGTTGCTACGCATGTACACTAAATTGTAGAAGAGAACATGCACGCAACGTACAATGATTGCAGATTCTTTCAGGTATACTATACATCTGTGGCACACATACATTACAGATCAACATGCACTACAATGCTCAATATCATGTCCATAAAAGAAATACCAAGTCTTTTGTCTCCACATTTTTTTCTTTGGGGATGCTACGCTGGCTCATCGGATGCCCCCTTTGTGTTCGTTCATACTACCAGCTGCTTTATCGGGCTTTCCCGTTTTAAAATTACGCTAGCAGGATCCTGTTGACCAATCGGCAGCGTTCCTGTGTGTCCAGGAGAAGGTTCGGTGTTGATAGTTGCCGGCCACAACTCCCAAACGACACACATAAAAATGGGGGACACAACTGTCTGATCTTTTCAGCTCACGCCCTGATTATGTATTGCTTCTGGCTGTTAGGATATGCAGGGGGCTGTCATGCTGCAACATCACAAGATCAGGAGCTGATTAAAGATGCAAAAAAAAGTCAGAGACTATCGTACTAGATCATCTGGGATTGGTTGCCATCGTCAGGGCTGCAATCGTTCTGCAGTGCAACTTTACAATGCATGTTGTTTTCACCGGCAGAAAAATGGTTTTCAAACTTTGCAGAGGGCTCCTTCCAAGATATTGGATCCACGTCATCTGCGAAGCTCAATTGATTCACCGGAGCTACCATTAACTAATCATTGCTTTGGAAGGAGGAGCAGAAGAGGACATCCTGGTTCTTGTGAGTGACTGTGACTGAAAGGTGAAGGCTGACTGACATGCATATCCAGACCTGCCATTGCGATCCTCCTGTGGCGTCAGGCATCAACATTGCTCAAACATGAGCAATGGATAGTGACCCTGGTGGCTCGCATTCAGATTACCAATTTGCTATGCGAAACATCCCATCTGCGAAATTTTAGGAGATGATAAGAAGGTTGAAGACCTGGCTGGACAAGAAGTCCTTTTCATTGCGGGGAAGCAAGTTACACAAATTGCGAAACAATGCTCCATCTGTGTCCTGGATCAATGCACACAAGCCATCATCACCAGGTGACTCCAAAGCACACCAAATGCTGATGCCTCAGCAGCCACTAAGTCCATCAACGGCCCCATCTTGGTGTTGCATCATTGGAAGCTAGCAAATATCCAAGCACGATCATTCAATTACAGAAAAAAGGAACAAAACTGAGTTATCACTGCTAGGTCACCAAAATCTCTGTACATTACAGTGAATTCCAAGGTTTCCTACGGATAAGTTGATAGCTACCAATCAAGACAGTAACAAAAGAATTGTACCTGATACATGCTAACCTCAGGTAACAAAAAAAAACATTTACATCTCCGGACTGGCTTGCGTGCTTGTGTTACAATTTTCCTATCTGTAAGCTGAATCAATAAGTTAACATCTCCTACCCTACAAAATATTAGTGAGCTATATATATGTATGTATATGTCTAAATGTATATACGTGAGCACCAGATGATTTCTGGAAGATAATCATAATGGCTTCGAGCATCTCTACGACCCAGATGGCTTCCACTGAACGCTCCAGTCATCCTTTTGGGTGTGGATAGCCTGTGGCATCGTGCCTGGCTTGAGCTTGTTTTTGACATTTGAAGTTCATCTGCACTTGGAGGCTGCAACAGCTCTAAAGTATCAACATGTTTTCAGCTGTCTATCCATCTTCTTGAAAACGCTTTGTAAATGAAATCTCTAAAACGTCTTGAATACTGCCTGGGGTCCACTGCTGATATGGAAGTTGAGTCATACTGGAAAGACTTGTAAGCATGCTCAAGCTTCTTGCTGATATCGTAGTCTTGAAGTATGTCTATGATTCCAAAATACAACTATAACATCATAGTACTCTCCAGTTGGCTCGTCCAATTAGCTGCAGTTCACAATCACTCTTCCGAGTAGTGAGTTCAGCTCTTGAAGGCATGTTTGCCCCAAGTTTGATTTTAGGACACCTGTTAATTCACAATATTCAGATGCTGATTTCAAGTACAAAATGAAGTAACATGAGTCAGATTGGATTTTTCATAGTTCGTTACTACTTGGACCATATACCGTTTTTTATCTCGATGCACTAACATCATTGAGCACTATATAGCACAACAAAACAAAATCGAAGACAGAAGAGTCATGAGATGCATAAACAGAAGGAACCAATAGGTGCATAGGGTCTCAGTCTAGCTGCCTTAGTGTTGTGAGAAGTCATGGTGGGCATGAACTAAGTGGACACATTCTAGATCTTGAATAGGTCACAGAGGAATGATTGAAGCTTACATCTTAAATTATTCTGACACATTTCTCAGATTTGTGACAATAATTATTTCATTAGGTATGCTCACAAAAAATAATGCAAGAGCAAATTTTTTCATTAGAGTTGACAAGATATTGCTGGGTACAGATCCTACTACCAAATTTGACATAAAGATTGTGGACATGATATACATCATAAAATCATAAATTATTCTGATTATATGTCGCATTCCAGTACCTCACAAGTATAAAGAGAACAGATAAATGCAATTAAATGTCTGATTTACCTATTTGGATCAGCAAGAAGCTGATCTGTATTGCCTCTTGAAAGATGAGGGGACAGTATGCTGTTGATATCATAGTCAATGGTACCTTCAACCAACAAATTGGCCTCGTAAGATAAAAATTACCATGCTATGAACATGCTAAGGTGTTTCCTTATAACAAAACTGGTAAGGTGATTAGAGCTTTCTAACCAACCTTCAGCAAGAAGCTTTTCTCTGTTATCTCTGAAATGTACGCCAACCAGAAGACTGTAATCCATAATTTTCTCCTGCTCAAGGAATTCACAATCCCTGTCTACTTGCCTGGTTCAACCACAACGTGTTTATGGACATGATGAACAAAAGGTGCAGATGATTTCTAAAAACGCTAACAAGACACTATATACAGAATACGAGAAAGTATGGGCACCTTTGGAACTCTTGAAACCATTGCTTCTTCAATCTAAAGATGAAGTTCAGATCCAGGGTCTTTTAGAGTTGTATACTGATCGATCTCTGTCTGTGGCTTATCAGTTGTGCGCCCAAGAGATGAGCCTTTCAGATCAAAGCGCCTATGATATAGGATATTCCTGAGCAGAAGAGATTTCCCATTATGACAAAACGACCTGGGTTTTGGCCGAAAGCAAAAGGTCAGTGCATTAGTTATGGTTGTTGGCAAACAGTAAGTATCAAAGCGTTAGGGATGTTGAAGAACTATACAGCCACATTCACATCTAAACCTTCTTCTGATTTGCTCCAGCTAACTTTACACAATGTAGACCAAAAGAATTTGGTTACTAGAGTATTCTCAAAATGCCCCGGACATGATTGTAATAAGCTGGGAGCATCTTCAGAAGCATCTGCGATGTGAACAAGAGATTTTGTATTCAGGGTTGAAACTTCTGGCCTTACTATGAAGCTTCATGAAATATAAAGATTAGGATAGAAAAAGGCGAACCTTCACTTCAGATTTTCTTCATCGTCGTTTATCAATGTTACCGATCATCATTTGTTAAATAGAAAAAGGCTTCCACTCTTACCAGGAGATGAAAGCTCCGGAGGGCCTCATTTCCACATAGAGATAACATATAGTCAGCAGCATCCACCCTTGAACAACTTGCGCAGTGTCCTGAAATTCAGTTCAGAACAAACTGGTTTGTTGATGGGCATGATAACACAGGAACATGTCACATGATGATCATATAACTTTATCGCGTAGTGAAGACCAACCGGAACACCTGTGGGCAGTAATCCTTCCATCTGAAGTCACAAGAATTGTGGGAGGGGTGTATTTTGAGCCTTCAGGAGGGAACTTTGTCCATACTTTTTCCTTTGGGTCGAAAGCGACGATTTCAGATCAAGGACAATTGGTCCTTGCTTTCCAACTGCATGCCTGTGTCCAGATATGAATATAGAACAGACAATGAATCAATCAACTACGAAGAAACGGCGGAATGAAAAACGATAGCACAAGCATACAAGGGTACTATGGTTGGAAAATTTCACACAGAAGGCTGACGCCTAAACGAAATTCGAATCAAAATTGAGATAAGCCACCTTGAAATTTACTTCTGAAACTATTCACAACCTGGATCAAACACTTTTGATGATTCAGATGTCAGTGTTCCCAAATTAAATCCTCTCAATCAGCAAAGGCACCAACAAGATTCATGTGAATTTCTCACCATCCACATGATGTTAAAGTAAAATGCTCAAATCGCACAATTGCACAACCAAAAAATTCAGACATTTAAGGCAAACGAACTCCACGCACGCACCTGATCCCAAGCTGCAAGTTTAGCATGAGCTCGTAGTGCTTGTGCCCCTGGAGATGGTCTCTCCTTGCTGCTTCGGCTCCGGCGGGGGCACCCACTGGGTGATGTGCGGCGCTGGCGACAGCGGCGGCAGCCCCCGGTCGTCACTGCCGTCGTCCGTCCTCACACTCATCCGCGCGGCCACCACCTCGTCCCCCAAGTCACGCCCGTCCACAATGTCGCACGTGATTGTCGCCAGTCAGACCTCCCAATTGCAAATCTTTGTCCGTACGTCTGTCGCCGCCGGAAGCTCGTTGCTGAGCCCAGACACAGAGCCGCCCGCCGTTGGCCGCCCTGTTATACCTGACGATGTCCGCGCCTTTCGCGGCGGACGCGGAGTTGGAGCTGGCTGCCGCATGAAGGCCGAGGTCCCTCGCGAGACGTCGCGGGGAAGTCACGCTGCCGTCGGGGAGGGACGCCGCCGGGGACGGGAGTAGAACTCCCTTCTGCTGGACAATGCCGGTTGGCTGTCGCGTGTCCAGTAGCCGACGTAGACGCTGCGTCGGCCCACCGGACAAGTTCCCTGGCCCCGCGGGCAGCGTCTTCCCACCC
>JACEFO010000273.1:0-161178 GCA_015342445.1 Digitaria exilis
CTCAATTCAGCAGCAATTGGCAGTCTTAACTTGTGCAACTGGAATTGTGACCATTTGCTTAAATATTAATATATCGCACTTCTGGAAAGCTTAGCATGAAATCTGTAGCGCTAAAGGCTGCAATGTAATGCCTTTAATTTTCTCTATCGTTTTCCTTTCAACCATATGAACCACTCTTTGTGCAGTTTTGCAAACTACCTCTCTCAGTGCCCGCCTGCTGTTAAAATCGAATGTAGCGCCCTGGACAGAAGTGGAACATCCAATGATGATGGGAATTGTGACATGCATTATGTACTCGTTAGCTAGTAGCATAATCTTTTTTGCCATCTTACATCTATGCTTAATCCGCACATCAAGCTCCAGCAGTACATATCAACATACGAACATTAAGATGCTCAGTGTTGCCATAATGTGAGTTTAGATGTTAAATGCTGGTGCTTAGGATCCTTGTCCTCAAACTGGCGATCGTCGTCATTTTTGGTCACGCAGTCACGGTCATGTGGTACTGGTTCCAACCGTTAAAATACATTGGCATGGGGAATTCGCCACATTGTGTGATGAATCAGATATATGCGTAATGCATTAAAGAAAAAGTTCTTTAATTTGGTTAAACGTGGTATGCCAAACAAACAATCATCTAACTCTTTACTAACCCATTTATTTCAGAAAGGAAATCAAGCACTATACATTAATCTGAAATAATCTTATCAAATGAAGAGTTCTACGGTACTGTACAAGAGAGAGATAGGAGCCATCCATTATTATGATTAAAAAAAATAGTTTGAGATTGAGATTTGCAATATCTCCAGTGAGCAAAGCACTGATGTTATTCTCCCAAAGACTCAGATGATATCTTTTTTTGAAACACTCGATGATGATGTTGTAAAGAATGGAAGCTAGGTGTATGAAGGTACGGGCTGGCCCCCAAACAAGGAGGCAATATCTGATATGATTCGAAACACTCCCGAAATTGTATCATACCACTCTGAACATTTTCCATGAAATATGACAGTTATCGCCCCCACTTCTTTGCATGGTGAAATATAAAAACAGTGTACCATCCGGACAGACTAGATCTTCTACACTTTTGTTTTTATAAGATAAAAGGCTTTATACACATTGCATTCATCTCCAGAGATGAGCTCTCTGAAGGTCTGGTCTTTTTTCCTGGGAAACCATATCGCTCTGTCTAAGAGAGCAGCAGTGGTGAGCAATTCACAACCCTACCTATGGGCAATCCAATATACTAACCAGACAAACTAACTTCACAAGAAACCACTTTCTGGCATGTCATCCTCAAAACTTGACCATAAATTATACTATTATAGCGTCTTGATATGCTATTTCTAAATGCCCTTTATAGGAGTACATTTAGAATAATAAAGTAGTCATACATAAATGTGCTCACAGAGATCGGCCAACGGCTGGACAAATAAAAGACTCCAGCTGAACTCTACAGTTCTATCTTATTGCCACCTGTTAAAGTCCCCAAATGCTGAATAAACCCGCAATCAACTGCAAAAAAAAAAAAAAAAAAAAAAAAAATCGAAACATGAACTTGAACAGCTACAGGCACGGATTGCATGATCTAGTTGTTGTAGATTATATTTACAAAGTATCGATAGAAAATGTGGATGGCTAGAAAGATCCTACCTAGCTCATTATTGAGATCGACTGCTAAATCTAAAAAGTACAAATGAATGTAATCAACAGCTACACATTGTAATTTTACAGCATGTTATCAAGATAACGGTCCATGATCTCTGACACTGTCTCCAAGAAGGTTTCCTCGCTAGTTTCTGGAAGGACAGAGTCCTCTGCTTCCTCAATCAGGGCCTCAATTTCAGATTCTCTATTCACCGTTTCCCTGCACATGATCCTACCAATGTCATAAGCTGTGAGGCCCCTCTCTGCACCCTTCTTCAGGAGCATGGTGCTCACATGGAGAACACGGGCACACTGAGAAGATAGCTCCCCACCCATGGAACTTGAGCAGTGCAATGTCTTTGCCAGCGTCAAGCGATTCGATGTATGCTAGGGTCTCGGTACTGAAGGGTTCACGTGCTTGGGGCCAGTAGAGCCACTCAAACGTGCAGTCTTCAAACTACCAAGGGAAAAGGCAATATAAATTTCATTAATTGAAACTGATGAGTTGTCATGAAAGTAACTGACTAGATAGGCAATATTGATCAGCTAACAACTTCTTGAACTAGCATTGATAATTGGAGGTGACAATAATTATATTTGAAAGAGCGCAAAATAGAACTACAGCTGTAAGAGAATCAGTGTAGTATGCAGACGTGCAAAAGTAATGTTAATGGCTTGTGCTTTGGTTACAAAACATTTAGTGAGGAGATTATTAAATGAAGATATTGTATAAACTTTATAGTTTGCTGCGCTGAAGAGATAGAGTATGGTTTAGTAATTCAAGTGGGCTAAAACAGCACATACCTTCTCTGGGAAGCAGTATCCATGATCAATTGGAATCAACTGCATGTGATCTCCATCTTGGCACACTAGTATGTTCCCTGCATGACGATCAGCATTTGCTATCCTAATATCCAACACCGCAATTTCTGAACCTCCATGACAGGAAAAGCTTGAGGGCCCATATCCTCACAACTTCCCTGATTCTCCACAAACATCTGCAGTTGATCCGATTTTAAGCTCATTCCCCATATGGAAAGAGCGAACCAATACAGTGGGAGGTACACCAGAAAATCCAGTACCGTCATCGGATTTGCAGACATCAATTGGGTAGTCCAGAAGATATGCTGCTACTTCCCTTAGTGCGCCTTCCCCGACTCGTGTGCCCCTTTTCAACCCCTCTCCATCAACTGACAAAGGAAGCCCCCTGGGGTTGTTCTCTGCCATCGGTTCCTCATCTATAGGCTTGAACACTGCAACGTTGCTTTCACCAGACTGATCCTTCATAAAATAGACTCCTCCTGAACCTTCTGCAGACATAACAGGAAGGTATCCTTTTTCCAGACCAGAAATCGTTGTGCCAATCATTTCCATAATAGCAGGAGAAAGCTTCACATTTTTATTGACGACAATTGGTTCAACTGGAGCATGTCCATGATTTGCTTGTTCTGTACGGTTCAAGGCAGATATATGGATGTTTCCTTCATCTTCGGGGGTAACAACTGTAACCACAGTTTCGGTATCAAACGTCTGTGTTCGCACCTTTGCTGGCTCGCGGACAAATACGTGAACCACTGCATTGTCCTTGGCAATATCAGTAATCAACTGATTATCCTTGAGCTCCTTGCCATGAAGTACAAGCCTGTGGTCACTCAGGCTCTCGACTTGCTCCCCGGTTTCAGTAGCGATCTTGTTCTTGAGGTATCCAACTTTGCGGCCACCCTCCACCTGGAACTTAAACTTCTTCCCATTGGCAGTCTCGATTGCTATCGTACAGATATCAGCCAACCGGACAACTAGGTGAAGAACATTGCCATCAGCAAGCCCATAGTCCCTGACACGGGAGCTGTTGCGTGTAAGCTCATGCCCGCCAAACACAAGCCTTTGCTTTGTCACGACAAACCCCTTGAACCGCTGGATCCGGAGCTTGACAGAGGCGACAGACTCCGAATCCAGAACACGCATGGGCACCATAGGCATGCCCGGCACAGCGAGGAAGATGAGAATCGAATCCAGTGGCTGTGCCGGTCCATACAGACATTGTGGCACAAGAGCAAGCTGATCCTCGAGGGGGCTGAGCGTCGCGACCCCGGCCGACGACATCTTCTTCTTCTTTACTGATTCCTCCCGCCGGGAAGGCGCAAAGCGCTAACAGTGAAACACCAGCAGAACCGAGAGCCGAGCTGTTTACACTATGTTTGCTGCTGCAGAACATGGATGCAGGGACAGAAAAAGAACAATCCCTAGGGTTTCCTTCTGTCAGCAAGGGAACCCTAGGGAGGCCACCGCTACACGCCCGTGCCCGCGCCTATAATCCCATCTCGCCCTCAATTGAAATCGAATTATTTATTCCTGCACAGGATCCAAACAAAACAGAAGTCAGCTATATTACTGGATTCACAGGAGAAGTGATAATTTGATCACAAAGCCACGAAAATTAAAACATGATGAGCGATCCTTACCGAAACCGGTGGGATTAGATGAAGGCGCCGTGGATCCTTCCGCTGGTGCCGACGCCCCAATAATGTCACGACGCATCTGCATATCCCCGAGGGAAAGAAAAATTGCGACGACAACGCGGTTGGAGGTTCGAACTAACAATTTTTTTTTAAAAAAAACAGAAAACTAATTTCACAAAGCTACAACTACGGGCACTAATACACAACAGGTGTATATCTTTGTGAAATTAATAACAATAAATCGAAAGAAGAAAAAAAACAAATGAAAACAAGGCTGCATTGGAGAGGAGTTCGTTACCAGGGGGTTGATGATATAGCCGAGCGATCGATCGATCGAACAGGAGCGGAAACCCCTCCGGAATCCGCCTCCGATCCTAGCACGCCACGGCACGGGTTTCCGCTTCCGACCGGGGCCTGCGACACGCCCGCCGCAAATGGCGTCGCCAGTCCGATCCGACCGATCCACGGATCGCCAGAATCAAAAGAAAAGAGAGAGGAGAATGGGGACCGGCGGGCGAGCTGGCTCCGGATCGGATCGGATCGGATCGGATCGGATCGTGTACGTCGTCCGCTTGCCGGCGGCGGCGGTGCGTTTGGGAGTGGCGGAGTTCAAGGGGGAGGTTGATATATGGAGTGGACACCAGCACCGACGTGGGCTTTGGCGGTGGGTTTTAAAATTTTGACTCCTATATAGTTGGCGCCTTGGCGGCCAAGGAAACGAGCCACGTCATTTGGTTAATCAACTCCCTCGGATGCGAATGTGATTGCTGGCATCGTGCAAAATTCGAGTGCGACACCACGACCGTATAGGACGAGCATTGGACAACGCAAGAACTTGTGAAGCCTGAATTGTTTGTAGAGAATGAAGGTCGATTCATGTTGTTACCATGTGCACGTATAGTGATTTCATAAGCAAAGCATGACGGCAAATCAGACGAAAAACGACAGATATATTATGCATTGAAATCACGATTTTATATATTGAATAAAAATGGATAGGAATGCATATCACATATTTTCCTTCTTTTGTTTGCTAAAGAAAAACTAACTATACCAGACTAGATAAACCTCACCAAAGATACCACAGCACAGCAAGTCCTGGTTATTTCGATCCCTGTATAAACGCAGCCAAGCAACTGCCAACCATCCAAGACAGATAAAAGAATGAAAACTGCGCCTGTGGTATAAGTACAGGTGGGAATGAAAGGAAACGGAGTCGAATGCATGTGCCAAGAACATCACAATCACAGCCCCCACGGCGGGGAGCAAATTTATACATGCGCCTCTTCAGAGGCTCCTCTCTACAAAATCCCAGATCCGCTCCTCCATGTAAATCCGGTCACTGAGCCGACGCGGCATGTGCCTCTCGTCAGGGAAGAGGAGGATCTCGTACGGCTTGCCCTCTGCCATCAGCGAGTTGATGAGCCTCGCTGTGTGCCTGAAGTGCACATTCTCATCGATCATCCCGTGGATGAGAAGCAGCTTCCCCCTCAGGTTCTTCGTGTGGTGCATGATCGATCCGTACTCGTAGGCATCGGGATGCTCAGAGGGGAGGCCCATGAACTTCTCGGTGTAAAAGGTGTCATAACCGTCCCATGCAGTCACTGGAGCACCAGACACCGCACAGCAGAAAGTGTCTGGAAACCTTGCCAGGCACATTGCTGAGAGAAACCCGCCATAGCTCCAGCCATATATACCAATATGGCCAGGTCTTGCAAGGCCTTTCTTTATTAACCACTCGGCTCCTTCTAGTTGATCTTCGGCATCAACACGACCAATGTTGTACTTCAATTGCCCCTCAAAATGCAGTCCTCGCCTTGCCGATCCTCGATTGTCCATCTGCAGGAAACATTGTCAGCCATGAAGCATTAAAAATGATTGTAATGAACTCAGCATAAATCCAAATAAATGACACTATGACAGAACTCATGCAACATGTACCAAAAATTTGCAAGATGCAAATGACTAAGGTTGCTCTACTGCTGTGAACACTTAGTTTGTTTAAACAGCATAATTGCCAAAGTTTTGCCATGTACAGATTCAATGCAAAGGCACCTGCACCTATTCAATGCAAATATTGTACCTTAATCATCTCTGTTGCTAGCCAGCTGAAAATATGTTTTCTTAACATAAAGGCACCTGCACCTATTCAATGCAAATATTGTACCTTAAACTATGATAGAAAACTGAACATTCAGCCTACACTTAGCATGCATCTCGCAATATAGTGTACCGTGAATTCAATATAGTGTACCGTGAATTCAAATTTTATCAACTCAATGGAACTCACGCTGATTAGTCAAGACAAGCTCTAAGACATGTACAAAATCAAGATTGATGGCATTTATCAACTCAATTGATCATGACAGATGACAATTTGCTTGGGAACGGCACTTCACTCTTATTAGTAATTGTCACGCAATTCTTATAGAACTTCTAGATAAAAATATAACACACTATCTGCCAGACAAAAATGACCCTCAATCTCCAAAAAAGCATTAAGAGAATATTTACCTTCCAGACTAATATACCCTTACTTCGCAAGTATTGAGCTCTCATGTCAACGGTACTCATCCATGTATCACTAACAAGCTGGACACCAGGGCCACCATAAACATAAATCAATGTTTTGTAGGGAGGTAGCCCATGTTTTCTCTCGTCAGGAAGGTATAGAGAGCCATATAATGTGGTCCCATCCTTGGCTGTTATTTCAACTATCTCCGGAGACAGCTGCTGGAACTTTTTAAGTGACGGGACTGTCGATGGCTGCTCAAACAGGGGCATAATTACACTTCCATCAAGCATAGAGCATAGTAAGATCACGGGTGGAGATTTTATTGAGTCGTACACATCAATGAATCTCAGTAACTGATGATCGAGAATTACTGAATGTCGGCCAGTTCCATGAGTCAACCTTTTAGGGGATTGCAAAGGAAGGTTCCAATCTGGAAAGAGATTAGTTTGGTACAGATTTGTCTCCAATGGTCCATCCAGTGTGCCAATGAAATATATAAGTCCGTTACTCTCATTGACAGCAGCAATTTGCTCAACCATCCAAGCACCTTGTGTGATGGGTCCTAAGCACACACCATTCTTGTCATGAACATACAAGTGCCTGAATCCTGTCTTTTCACTGGCCCAAATAAAGCCACCTGGATGTTTACTATTCACCCCTTTGTCTAGTGGGGTGAAACAATCATGCAATGTGATCCATACATCATGATGCTCTTCTAGTAAGACTTCCCTTTTA
The DNA here is from genome assembly GCA_015342445.1 of Digitaria exilis. Lineage (NCBI taxonomy): Eukaryota > Viridiplantae > Streptophyta > Magnoliopsida > Poales > Poaceae > Digitaria > Digitaria exilis. The sequence goes on from JACEFO010000273.1 coordinate 7,357, forward strand.
CCGGTAGTAATATCAAACTTAAGTAATTTAAGTTTTGTGTGAGATCTGTTAAGAACTTGAACAGCAAGGGCATTATTATGCATCCAGTTGACTCTAGCTAGATATTCTTCATCACTGTGGGGACCATTTGGATCTCCACAAAGGAGATCCATCCAAGTTACTTCACCTCCATGGGAACAAACAACACCAAGTCGAACTTTAACATTAGCTGCTCCAGCAAAGGGGTATGCATGGTCTTCTTGAGCATCTGGACCAACAGAATTTTTACCCTGATGCATAATTCTATACAGTGGAATCTCAGTTGAATCCACTTCAGTAAATGCAATGTGCTTGCTATCAGGAGACCACCAGAATCCCATCTTCCTTTCCATCTCTTCCTGAAATGACAAAAATAAAAATATAAGCTAGCACCAGTCAAAACAATTTCATACCAACGCTGATGGATCATCATGAGCACCTGTGCAATATACTCGGCAAGGCCGTGGATCTGAAAAGAAGAAATAAACACAAATGTCAGGTTCTAAAGTAGCAAGAACAAGCTCTCCCGAAAAAGAAAAAGAAAAGTAGCAAGAATAAGAATATAAATATAGTTTTTTTCCTCAATTATCAGTTTATCAACAATAACTTAATGAACAACTAGCTATTGTTTTAACTGTTATTATAGGAACATGCATGTTAAATAAGATAGCTAAGTTCAATAAAGAAAAAAGAATAATTGAGGGAGGATGATATAGGCCTATTTTTTTTGGCAGAGGATATAGGCCTATTAAGCAGCTTATCATATCCAGTAACTTCATGGCAGCTCCTAAATTCCAAGAATACGCTTGAAAGCTGGTGCAAACATGTAAAACTTCACAAGAGCATCTAAGCACCACAAGCCATGACCACTACCTTAGCTTCCCTGTGGAAGGAAAGCTAAAACTTACTAACAATAACCACTACCATTCAAGATCTGTGGATCCAGAAAAAGCTCATTGGCGGCTAACTAAAGATTAAACAGGGTTGTATAGACACTTGGTAGTCAATAACAGTACTACAGTGGTTTGATGGTTTACTTCCAAAATACTACCCAGAGATTGACACGATGCATTTGAACTAGAACACATAATATGTTATAATAAATGTCAAAATAAGCTTACAATTTGAAGCACAGTAACATTTGCTTGCCAAAAATGAGGAATTCAAAAGCTTCTAATAAGTCAAGACGATTTTTCTTGGCAAAAATGGCTAACTCTGAATAATATTTATAACAACATCAACTAATATTGTTCTATTAAAAATATACAAATGGAGGGGATACCTTCCGACTTTCTCTTGCACCAAAACTTAACTGCTTAGTTTCTCCATTAGAGAAACCCAGTGCATGCAACTCGTCATCCTTAACATATGCAATCATACTTCCGTTTGGAGATAGAAGAGGATCAATTATTGGGGATGTGGGAGAACTTTGAAGCTTCAGGACTGGTTCCGAGCCAGATAAATCCTGGAAATAAACCTATTGAAAAAAGAGAGAGTACAGTCACATATCTTTGATGCAATACAGTGTAACTGAAGATGTACAGAGATTTTCAGAAACAAACCACAGGCAAAAACAAACAAGTCACACATATTTCAATTTTATTCTCATAATATATATTATAATTACTATCAGCATACATGAGTGGCACCAAAAATTATGAAGGTAGGCTATTGAGTGAATTTCACTGGCGGTCCCTAAACTTGTCCCGAGGTCTCATCCCGGTCCCGGTACTCTCAAAATGCACATGTCAGTCCTTAAACATGTTCCACGCTCTCACCTAGGTCCATATTCTTCTAAAATGCATTTATTTATACAAACACTGTAAATTGTCCTGAAATTTTAGGGTTTCAATCCAAGTTCAAATTTCACTAAAAGTTAATCCAACATTCATTGAGAATCATCACGATCCGGGTGTAAAATAGTAACATATCTAAATTACCTATAGTAAAATTATTTTTGTGATTTTCTCAGAATTCTGAGCAAAGGTTAAATGTGTTCCACATTCGATTAGTCTCTAAAATAAAAATCATTATTAAATAATAACTCTGAAAATACCAACTGACGTATCCAAGATTCCTAGTCACCCATTTGTTTGTGATGATTTCTCCATAAGTTTGGATAAATTTTGAGTGGGATTTGAATATGGTTTTTCAAATACTAAAAAGTTTGAAACAATTCAAAAAACCTTTTTTATAAATAAATTTTGTTTTTCAAATGAATAAAGACAGCTTGGAAATATATGGAATTTCAAAAAACAAGTTGAGGGACTGGAATGAGAGCGTGCGGCGGGTTTAAGAACTAATTTGTGCATTTTGAGAGCATCAGGACCAAAATGAGAGTGCGGGACAAGTTTTAAGGACTGGTATGTGCAATTTGAGAGAACCGGGACCGGGATGGGAACTCAAGACAAGTCTAAAGATCACTGGTAAAACTTACTCTAGGCTATTTATAGAACTGAATTTATTGATCTAGTAACATGGGCGCCCCAGAAAAAAGGCCTAACTAAAGAAAGGGCACTGAAATAGGTAAAATGAAATAAGTTAAACCCTCTTAACTCAGTTTTGGGCAATCAATCCCAAATCTATCAGACCAAACCAAATCATCTAAGAATTGACCACGCTGGGATGCACAGAGTGTTAGTCATACATATGCCCCTGCCCTTGGTTGCAATTTTGAATCGATTAAAAAAAAATCAAGTTTAAAATGACATGTAAATATTCAAAGGGCTTGAATTGTGTTACTATGTCCTAAAAAAGGTAACAAACTATGCCATTTCGTCCCTTCCTAATTAAACCCACGCCCATAAATATGGCCAGTGCACAAGGTACATGCTCCCATGGGTCAATTGGCAATCCTAGGCACCCTAGGACCAGATATACCGTAGGGAGAATAGACTGTGTATATTTTGTAATGTATTGAGGCATCGGCCAGTATATATAAGAGCACAGAGACTTGTTTGGTAAGGACAATCCCCGTATACATATGGCAACCTATGACATGAATATCTAAAGTACCAAATATACTCTAATACTCCCCTGCAGTCACAGTGGAGAAGCGCAGACGGTGGGGGAGCTGATGGACTGACATTCCCCGCAGCAGAACGTGCGGTGCAAATGCTGCGACTGGAGAGAAAACTGACAAGTAACTCATGCGGATGATAGCCCTTTGTGCCGATGTCGAGGTAGCCGTGGCAAGTAGCCATCGTCTAGGTTGTCGAACATAGAGTAGTCATGGTCTAAGTGGACCAATCGAGGTTGCCGAAGATGAGGTAGACGCACATGACGTCGCGGGCGCACGAGGAGGCGCCATGATGGTGGCGTACGGAGAAGATGCCGAAGACAAGATGGCGATGTGCTGAAGCAATCGTAGAGGGTCCATGCCGAAGTTGATGCAGTCAGGCCATCGAGCGATTCATTCCTGAGTTTGCCAAGCCCGACGCATCAGGGATGATGGCACACCGGTGTTGCCAATACCGGACATGGAAGAAAGAGCGCACAACCAAGTGCCATTGTCGGAGAGACCAGCAAAGAAGGCCTCCACGACAGTCGCAGCCGCAGCGGAAAAAGGTAGGGGTGTGGCCTAGGATCTAGACCTAAACTCAGTGATGCCATGTGGTTAGAATATAGGTTGTGTATATTCCGTGGTGTATTGCATGAGGCCTTGGTCGGTATATATAAGAGTACAAAGATTTGGGGTGGGGAGGCGGGGGGGTAAGCCCTTAGTCACCAAGTTCCCAGAACGAAGTAATAAAAAAAAGGGAACCGGGAACGTGGTACGATGCTTGGAGATGGTTTTTTTCAAGGCGGAGACGAAAATGTTCCCGTGTTCCTAGGACGTCACTGTGGGCACCGTCCCATCTTCTCGATGACCATTTGTAAGGCAGCCCCACGGCCCTCATATATATGGCAGTCAATGACAAGAATACCTAAACTACCAAATATACTCTAATATATACCAGCTCAACTAAACCATTGCAACCCTTCATTATATTTACATTCACACAAAAAAGGGTTATAATCCTGTTTATTAAACCATCCAAGTGTGCTTTGTAATGACAATTCAAACTATCATCTTCATAAACAATTTGCCACGTCATAATCCCTTCTCTGAACTAGTACAGTACAGGCAATAAAATGCAATTTCCTTTTAGAAACAAATGACATAAAGTTCTAATAGTCAGATGCAAGAGATGAAGCTATTGCGTTATATCCTATAACTGTAATGTTTGTATACTGTTGCAATGCATACTGGCTGGGGTGTTTCGTTCCTGGAACTCCAAAGAAAAAGCTATTGCATTCCAACTGATTTATTCTGGAATTGAGTTGAACCTACGGGCACATTTCGCACATGGTATACAGTTAGTTGAAATCGAGCTTCTGAAGAATCCACTTACCCCGGACGGCAGGGGTACCACAATGCCTGTGCGAAAAGAGTGGCCGCCAGAGTGGGCGGCGCGCCACTCGTAGCGCGTGACCCCGAGGCCCCGCTCCCGCGCTCGCTCGCGCCGCAGCCTCTCCTCGGCGGAGAGGTTGCCCTCCTCAAGCCCGCCGCCATCGGGCGGGCCGAAGAGCAGCTCCTGGCGGCGCTGCGCGGTGTCGAAGGTGTACACCTTGCGGTGGAGCGTGCCGTCGGGGCTGTAGAGGTAGGCCACCCGGCGGTCGTCGGGGCAGAAGCTGAGCGCCACGGGCGCCCCGTAGCCCGGCAGCGGGTGCTGCACGATCTCCTCCACCGTCATACCGGAGCAGTCGGCGCCCGCCGCCGCAGACTCGACGCCCCCGCCGCCGCCGCTTCCGCCGGGCGCCAGGGCGTCCGCGACCGGCATCTCGTCGTCGGTCCCTAGACGCGGCTTCTTGCAGTTGTGCTGATCCGACGACCTCTCCGCCCCCGCCGCGTCGACCGATCGCATCGACCGAGGGGCCGCCGCCGGGGAGGCCCTTCCTGCTTCTCGGAGCCTACCCCTCGCCGGAAACCCAAGATAGCCGGGATCTTTCCGGCGGGGGAGGGGCCCGGAGCGGCCGGCGGGGGAAGGGATGGGATGGAATGGAAGGGAAGAGATCGAAAGCCGCCGCTCTAGGAAGGGGATGAGCGAGTGGGTTTGCCTTGGGCTTTGTTTGTTGATTGTTCCAAGGAGGGATTTTGGAGGTTTGTTGCGATTATTTTGCTCAGTTTTACGATTCAGCGGATTAGTTTTCTTTTTTCTTTTCTTTTTTTTTTTTTGGTGCTGTTGGTTGTGGTTGACTCCGTCCGTCTCCGACCCCAATCCTATCTGGTTTCGCAAGGATAACAGAGAATTTCATTTTCCTTTGGCTCGGATAAGAAATTTTGGGAGTACATGATTTCTTATGTATGAAAATTTGGGATTCGTTCATTCTTTCTTCTCGTTATACAAAAGTACACAAAAATCATGTCATGGAGGACCTGCAAGGTCCAAGGTTGTAGAATCACTTTACGTGAAGTTATGTGGCTGACACGCAGGCCCCATGGTGCATGGCCCACAAGTCAACGACACAACTGTACATTTAGTAACTGCACCTAATATGTGTGCCATGGAGGACTTGTTTAAGATTAAAAATAATAAAGCTTATACATCTTCAATCATTATGAGTTGTGAATGCAAAAGGAATGCACCTCATTGTATATGAATCGTGTAAAACCATGTGGGCTCAACTGAAAATTCATATCCAAACTACGGTAAGTTATTTTAATAAATTAAAAGTAATTATCTAGGTATTCTTTTTATTCTACTTATTGACCTTGAGGGTGTGTATAGATTGTAGGAAAAAACACTGCAGCATCAGAAAAACATTGTAGCATTTGCTGGGAATCATATTTTGTGAGGGAGGAATAGTGAAAAGTTGGAATGAACAGTGAAAAGTTAGAATGAATAGTGAATAGTTGGGAATCTGAACATAGCCTGCGTTCTAAAAGTTTCAACATTTGACTTATTACATTATTGGTCTTACTAGGCATATAGCACTGGCAGAAGCCGCTCAAGGTCTCGAGCTAAGAGCAAGTATAATAGAGCTGATTAGACGGGCGACTCGTAGTACATGTAAGAAAAAAGCATCGCTGGCTGAGAGAGAAGAGGAGAGAGCGAGAAGGATACGAGCGACTCGCCGCTCACTAGCACTAGCTGTTGTACGAGCCCTCCTGCCATGCTCATTGGCTCACGCTGATGTTGCAAGGAAAAAAAAGACATTAATGATGTTGGGCCCCATCACTCCACAGCTCAGCAGCTCAAGATGCCGGTGAGTGGGCGACTTCATTAGCCCTGCTCCAAGAAAAAGAGATGAGCTCTCCTGCCTTTCCCATGCCAATCTAGTAGCTATCGTGCCAACGTCATTCGCCTCGGCTTCGCAAGGAGCGCGTCTTACCTAGGTTGTCACTCAAATTTCTATATGATAATAAACTTTCACCAACTTGTCCTTCTGTATTGTCAATCTGGTTCCATTTTAGGTGACTGAGTGGACTAAGCTGCAGTTCGATGGCGGCTCCCTACATCTTATTTCTTGCTGGTTATTAATTGATATATGTTCTCCAAAACATGTATGGGTAGATATTACTGAGATGAAAATATCAATGCAAACAAGTATGTGTTGACTCATTTTTCTCTAGCCTCTTAGTCTTAGAGCTCTATAGTTTTTCGGATTCTTTGGTAATTCTGGTAGGAAGGCCTTTGCTATTCTGGTGCAATAATTTAGTTCCCATGAATTTTCCCATTATTTTTTTATATTCATGTTGTTAGTATGTTGAAATGCCATCGCAATGTTTGGTATGCTCCATGAAATGAACAAGCAACATGGATTGTATAGGTTTATTCATGGTTGATTGATTGTGTCTTTCTCCATTTACCATACCATGCATGTTTTCTTGTGTCACTAAAGTATATGCCCGTAGCAACGTATGGGCATGATACCAGTCTAAAACTAAAACTTAGTAACTTGTACGTAAAGAAATAAAAAGCAGGTAAATTGAACCAAATAAAATAGTCCGGGGAAATAAATTGAGCCTAAATTTGGCTAAGGGGTTAAGCGGGCAAGTTTACATGATGAGACCTATATAAACTCAACTAATCATAGAAGAGCTCTGTTATGCCACACTTTTGTTACCTACTGTACTATACTATGTGCCCCACATGTAATATATGAATACCTTCATGAAACCTTGTGTATGTTGTGTTCAATAAGTTGTTGGTAAGTTACACTAATTTAGAAAAGAAGATGTGTTGCAATACGTGAGCATGAACAAAAGATGCCTAAATATATTCCTCTCATCTTGGTCACTTCTGCGCTTCTCTTCTACCATCATTTAATTCTAATATAATCCCTAACTTAGATCATCTCTTATAATAGCAATAAAAAAAAGAAGCCCTAACTAGATCCTACCCAACCAACCGGCCCGGCATGCCAAACCGGCCCAAACTAACGGACCGAGCCCACCATTTCTGCCGGACGAGCGCGCCAACTCGCCAGCGCGCGCGGGAAATGGCGCCTCTTCTCGCCCTCCTCTTCCTGTTCCTCTCCGGTGCCCGCCGCTGTTCCGCCGCCGCCACGGCCTCGCCTTCCTCTCCGCCCCCGCCCCCGCGGCCCACGCCGCTGGTCCCGGCGCTCTTTGTCATCGGCGACTCCACGGCGGACGTCGGCACCAACAACTACCTCGGCACGCTCGCCCGCGCCGACCGCGAGCCCTACGGCCGGGACTTCGACACGCACCGCCCCACGGGGCGTTTCTCCAACGGCCGCATCCCCGTCGACTACCTCGGTAATAATAATCGCTCTCAGGCTCCGCGGTCTTTTTCATTTGTTGGTTTCAGAACAATTATTGATGCGATTAGCCGATGATCAAAGGCCTTGCATATTTCTTTGCGCAGCGGAGCGGTTGGGCCTTCCCTTCGTGCCTCCCTACCTTGAACAGAACATGCGTGCTGGCGCCGCTGGTGTAGGCGTCGCTCAAATTGATGGGATGATCCAAGGCGTCAACTATGCATCCGCGGCAGCCGGCATCATCTCCAGCAGCGGCTCTGATCTGGTATAAGCTTAAATTTGGCGGGAAGCATTGCATTGTCATGATTTTGTTGTTGTTGCTTTGTGATTTGTTCTCTTCAAACCTGTGGTGCTTGATTTAGTCAGTGCCTCAGTGATCGATACTGATTGTGGTCTTAAGTCGTTCTGCAGGGAATGCATGTGTCGCTGACCCAGCAGGTGCAGCAGGTCGAGGACACGTACGAGCAGCTATCGCTGGCTCTCGGGGAGGCGGCGGCAGCCAACCTCTTCCAGAGGTCGGTATTCTTTGTGTCCATCGGAAGCAACGACTTCATCCACTACTACCTGCGCAATGTGTCGGGTGTCCAGATGCGTTACCTCCCTTGGGAGTTCAACCAGCTCCTTGTCAGTACAATGAGACAGGAAATTAAAGTAAGCTTCTTGTTTTCGTACGGATTAGTTCATGTTGTGAATTGTGATACGTACTATTTATAATTAGGGATCTTTATGCCTGAGCTATTTTCACTTGCAATCAGCATAATTAATCCCATGATTTAAGGGGCTACGCCTACAATCACCTTTTATCGATTGCAGTTCTGAAATTTAAACCTTGAAGTTTGAACCCAGTAAACGGATTAAGTTCAATTGGTTGAAATAATTATTTTGAGTTAACTAGGGACTAATTAACTCTAACTGATATTGGTTATGCCTTGGCTGAACGTATGTTTAATTCATTAATACACCCACTTGTGTTTCTGAAGTGTTTTGTACTTTGCACTGCATACTTCCCTAATTGATATTGATTATTTTGAGTTAACTAGGGACTAATTAACTCTAATTGATATTGATTATGCCTTGGCTGAACGTACTTTGCACTGCATACTTCCCTACTTGATATTGATTATTTTGAGTTAACTAGGGACTAATTAACTTTAATTGATATTGATTATGCCTTGGCTGAACGTATGCTTGAATCATTAATACTCCCACTTATATTTCTGAAGTGATTTGTACTTTGCACTGCATGCCTCCCTCCATATTTTGAGCCCAAGTCCACTGTAGTTCAGTCTTGACTAGTGGGTCAGCTTCCATATCCATCCTTCTGTTAATGGCCTGACTACGATACATCATGATTCTAAGTCCATATTCATATACCCCTTCAATATTTATGCATAATTTTATCCCATGGACGAGTCCTAAGGAGAACATATCATGCTTGTTGATTGAAGATGCAAATGCCCTGAAGTTGTTGTATTTTGTGTCAAGTTGAAATGCATATACTGATACAAAGGGCAGAAAATTGATTTATTTTTTCTTACCTTTATAATACCTCTTTTTAAAAAAGTTAGTGAGGAGCACTGCCATATCATTTAAGAGGAGGAAAGCAGTCTTACAAAGTTTCTATTACATAGTAAAAGATAGGCCCATAAACTCTAAATGGGCAATCCATTAAACTAAATATTTTACTGGACTTCCACGAGCTGTCCATGAAAGAAATCTCCTACTTGATCATTGTCACCACCTGTGCTGGCTGCTCCAACCTTCAAATAATCGCATATTCCTCTCTTTCCAAATGTTCCAGCCAAGTTTATATACCTCCAGCACTAACTGTAATGAAGCTGTATGTCCCCTGTTCTCTTCTGACATTGATGGTTTATACAGAATTTGTACAACATCAATGTCCGCAAGGTTATACTGATGGGCCTACCTCCTGTTGGTTGTGCACCTCATTTTCTAGAGGAGTATGGCAGCCAAAGTGGGGAATGCATCGATTATATCAACAATGTTGTAATCGAGTTCAATTATGCGTTGAGACACATGTCCGGTGAGTTCAACAGCCAGCACCCAGATTCTATGATCAGCTATTGCGATACTTTTGAAGGGTCTGTTGACATATTGAACAACCGTGAACGTTATGGTGAGCACATGAATTATTAGTAAGTTTGGATTAGTTCCTGTTCTTAGGGAAGCACTCACAAGTCACAACTGATTAAGGTACTGAAACATTCAGGTTTCGTCACCACCACTGATGCTTGCTGTGGGCTGGGCAAGTATGGAGGTTTGCTCATGTGTGTTCTACCTCAGATGGCGTGCAGCGATGCATCAAGCCATGTCTGGTGGGATGAATTCCACCCTACAGATGCTGTCAACCACATCCTAGCAGATAATGTGTGGTCCGGTCAGCACACTAAGATGTGCTATCCTTTGGACTTACAACATATGGTAAAACTGAAGCTGTAGAACCAATATGAAGCTACTTAAGACAGGTTATAAATGTTTAGAATTATGAATCTGAATGAGGTGGCACACAAAACTGTTTATGTGCTAGAACTGTGAATTACAAAGATATATAAAGATAGACTTATTAGATTTAGATAGCTCAGGCACATGTAAGTACGATTTCATTTTTTTCATATGTAACTGCAATGTGCATGATATATGGTCAAAACATAACATGTGCTGACACCTATATGTGCAAAAATATCATGATTAATTTCAGATTGGTTGTACAGCTTGTTGAGTTCTTTTACCTGAAATCTTGTTTCTGAGTACATTATGACAAAAACTGTAGTCCACTGTAGTTGCTACTATTCTGCAACACAAGTTTTCTGTGAGAGTCCACAGTCCAGTCTTTACGGGTCGTTACAAGCTTGTGCTGCAACATAAGCTAGTAATCAGCCACAAAGAACGCAACAGCCCTGGGATAAGCAAAAGCAAAAGTAGGAAGACCTGACACTATTCTGCCCCTTGTAACCATGATCTCAAGTGAACCACCTGCTTTTTTTTGTGAAAAAACCAGGAGAGCTACTCATGAGTGAGCCACCTTGTTACAAGTCTAAACACATTGTGGTTTGTTCCAATCCTAATTTACGTGCTGTCCTTTAACGCGGGGCTCTTTGTTGCAAGAGTACTCCTAATCTCACCCTTCCAATCAGTAAATCACAGATCTGTGCCTGCAATTCAGGAGGTTGCTGCAGCTGTATGTCTAAAACTTTGAGCCACCTGAACTGAGTGCTACAACTCTTCATCACTAGCTCCGGAGTTCAGAACAAAGCTGGGAAACGCCATGGTTATGTCCCTACATAGGTGGCGCACAATGCATTACAACTGTCAGACTTTGTTACTAGATAGATGTGAGCATCTCCAGCATTGGTCTTCAAATCAGACCCTCTACTTTCTACTTTTTTTGTTTACTTTTTAGGACTAATTTTTTAACCTCAACTCCAACAGTGACCTCTAAATCTCAATCTGTACTTTTAATGGATGGGACCTCCCTAGAGTCCCCCAAGGAATAGAGGGTGCAGGAAGGGACTTGGCGGCCTCTCTAAAATGGGGACCCTAGTAAAGGGTCTGCTGGAGTGTGGTTTTTTATTTCCTCCCTCCAAAAATAGGATAATGGTCAGGGTATGCTGGAGTTGTTGTAAGTCGTATTGATTGAAGATAATAGAATGTCAGCATGAAGTTTCTCTGGCAAACATTATGCATTACTACAAGATGAAAATGCACTAGGTAGACTTACTTTAGATATGGAAGCGTCATGTTTTTCAGCAAACCAGGGTTTTTACTCGCAAACGCCTTCCATTCTTCAGAATCTATCTTTCCGTCACCATTCAAGTCTGCTTGCTTGAAAGTCTGCCAAACCTTGAGTTAGCAAGCATATTTCCATGTGATGTGGATGTTTATTGCACAAGAATTGAGCTCAAAATGAAACAAATGGCACTTTTTGTTAAAGGAATTGGGACTAGAGGCTACCAGGCACTAGGCTATGCCAGCAAAAAGGCCAGGTTTGACTATTTGAGGCCAATTTAGATCAAACAAATGTGTCGCAATACATGTTAAGCTCAGTGGTCAACATAGGTGGACCAAGCAAGTCGATGGGATGAGCTGAAAGTAACGGTTTATCTCGATGCACTGTACCTGGTCCACAATTTGTTCGACAGCATCATCAGAAAGAACAAGTTCTGATTCATTCAGAATGGCAAGCACCATTTCCTTCAACTGCATGGATGCACAAAGAGAAGTCTCAGTTAACCTAGGATTTCAGTTTCAGAGTTACAACAGTAAGGTATCAATTGCAGTGTATGGCAACTAAAATGTGCTAATTTGCACTTTGTACAAGTATTGTCTTCCTAGGAGGGAACTATGAAAAAGCATACTAAATGATTGAAAAAAATATTAAAGTTGCACACCTCTTCGCGTTCAATGAATCCAGTTCCTCTCAGATCATATAGCCGAAATGCAACTGCAAGGAGGAATTCCATGAGATGTCAGGTCATATGAGCATGATATGCTACTTTGGATACATATAACAAAATGATGTTCATAACTTTTTTTAGATAATTGCTAATAACTATCATAACTTAAATTCAAGATGAGTGCCTATTTTACAAACTAAATGATCTTCGCTTCATATTTGCCTATATCATCTAAAGCTGTGTAACTGTCAGTAGCGGTGCTTTGCTGTACACTTCTGCTGAGATAGAAAGAGAGAAAAATAATCTGCAGTACTGCTGATTTAACTTTACTCGATTTTCATCCTGAAACTATAGCTCTACAACGAAGTAACACTGATTATGCAGCTCTCGTGCAGTAATTAGGACGAGGGAGGGGGGCTGGAAAGGGATATGAGATTCTTACAAGCGATCTTTTCCGCCATTGGTGTATCTGGGTGGAAAATGTTGAGGGACCGAACAAACTCGCCGAATTCAATCACTCCATTACGCTTCAGATCGAACAGATCAAATATCTGCATATATGTAGACCAATAGAACGAAGTTATATGAACAGAGTCTGCAGTTTAGTAGGCTGATATTTCTAGAAATGCTTTCGTAAGAAGATAGCATTCTTATTGTTAGCAGGTCAATGTCCATGGGCACATCTGAAGTTCTGAACTATACTCATTGTACTTCCAGAGCTAAACCGAGCAAGATAAAAACTGCTACATGGAGAAGCATGAATTAGGAACTGACGCGATCGGCGAAAAGGTTCTTCTTGTTGCTGTTCCTGAAGAGGGCAAGCTGGAACTCCTCCTGTTGAAGAATTTATTTTTTGAAAATTTTTGAAGCTTCAGAATCACCTGGCTAATTTATCATCTTCAGAAAAGTTTGGGCACAATGCAAGACAGATTTTACCTTATGAATTAGACCATCTTTGATTATGGATTGGCTTATCTTCTTGTACAACTCATGGAGGGCCTCCACTTCATTCACAGAAACTACAAGAAGCATGTACGAACATCAGCAAAAAAAAAAAAAGGACTGTTCCTTCTTTGTTGAGCTGTAAAAGGAACCAGATTCTTACAAGTAGTCTCCTTTGCCAAGATATTGGGATCCTCGTATCCTTGAGCACGTTTGAACTGCTTCGAGGAGACACACCCCATGCAAACGAGCTCAGAAGCACAGCTTTGGTTTCTTCAAGATACTTAACAACCGGCGTATCGCAGGAAGAAGTGCCCAAAAGCACCTTTCCAAAAGAAGAAAGTCATTTGGCATCAGCACGCCCAATAAGACAGGCCCCATGGGGAATTTCCGCAGGAACCAAAAAGTAGGAAAAAAAAAAAAGAAGGCAGAGAGCAAACTACTCTGCAGCAAAACAAACACACAGGAAGCAGTTGGATTCGGGCATGAAATCGAAACACACCTACGAGTCACCACAGATTGAGATGCCCTTCGCGACCGGAGATCTCCCGGCCTGCGGCGATCGGAGATATCTCCGAGCGTGAAGTGTATCTTCCAATTCCAAGCTCCAACTTTTGTGGCAGCAGCCGGGTGCAATGGACATGGCCACATGGGGGAAAAGAACCAAACAGCAGAGGCCTATATTTGTAGACGACAGACGTTGCCGGAGCCGACAGCCTGGGCATGCGTTGACCTTCGAGCCGGTTCTTCGCGACGGGATCCGCACATCTAGCCATTTTTCAATGCGATCACTTTCCCAGAATTCAGAATTTCAAACCCAATGCAAGCATTTGTTGTCATTGGCCCAGTACTAACTTATATGCCTAGCGTTGCAGCCAGCCGGGACTAGACGCAACGCAAGTTGTTGGGTGGCGATTGTGACAGGAAATCAAATTTAAGCCCACTAAACGACGCCTTGCCTTGCTTTTGTTTGATACTCCCAGAGGGTTTTGTCAGAGTACGACCTGTGCTGGCGTATCCGACGCTAGCTAGCTCTGCTTGTATTCTCCGGCGGATGCCGCCGCGCGGCCCGTGGCGAGGCCGGTGACGCATGCCGGTTCGATGCTGGCTGCCTAGTATTAGGCCTAGACCGTAACAAGAAAAGGGTTGAGATCCCGATGCACTGTGACACTGTGTTACTAGTACCTTGTCAGCGAGAAAAAAGGTGTACACCGGAGGAAGATACAATGGCGTGACTGCGACAGGGCTGACCTCTCCTCTGCATGGACGTGCCGCCGGCTATGTATCTGCACGGGTGCGGCGATACACGACTTTGAAAAAGAAACGTCGTTATGGCATTGCATAGAAAATATCAGGGTTGAAGTACTATCATATACTTAACTAGCACATGTTTAGTAGCACTTCAACCCCAAAGTCACCAAATTCAGAACTTACAACTTTAGAATCGCCAACTCCAGGATCGTTTGTAGGGCTCCAGCTTATAACCAAGAGGTTTCCGTGAAAATAGTTTAATGTGCCCATGTTGGGTAAAATCCTCCAACTCTATGTTTAGGTTAGGGAGCTTCCGAGAAAACAGACCAATACTTTTTTTTAGATTTAGAGTTTTTGGAGCTGGACATGTTTAGCAAGAAAAATTTGAGCGGAGCTGTGCCAAATACGTCCATAATTTGTGTTAAGAACTTATGATACGGTACTAATTTATTGTTTGGGTTAACGATAAAAAAAGATGTATCGTGAGTGGCCTCCAACAGTTTATCTCAACAAGGAGAACCGAACTTTGTGTCTCCCAATTAATTAATAGCATAAAAAATAAAAATGAATTGCACTTTTATGTACAAAAAGGTCACATAGATACAAGTCAAAAGATAATGTATCTAAATTTATTGAAACAATAAATTATGTACCCTTTCTTTAACGGCGTAAACTTTTTATAAAACTACCTACCTTGTCCTTATCTTTGCTGATCATATGGTAGATTTTGGTCTCCTGGTTATTGAGCTAATAAAGCAAGATGCGGCGTCTATACGATTGTATCAAGCACATGCTCCATTATGCAAGAGGCCAATTTCCACACCTTTTCCTTCGTTTTGTTTGTTGGAAACCTTCTGCAGCTCCTGACACACAAAAATTAAGAGCAACTCCAACAGACAATGTAAATTACCTTGGATAGGTAAAAATAGCTATTGAAGGCAAAAACATCCTTCCAACAGAACAGCCAAAACCATTGATTCGGTTTCTCCTTCTTCATCCCATGAAACACGCTAGGCATTTTTGCCGATGCTCCACCGTTAGGCATCCCAGTTTCTGCACGTGTGCTTTTGTTCCCGTGCGCTGCTCCCATGCCATGCCGTCGTTCCGGAGGCCGGCCCGGAGCTCCTCGCGTCGCAGCCGCAGCAGCCAGCAGCAAGCGCCGCCGCACAGCAACCAAAAGCAGGCGCGCAGCAGTCAGCAGCAGACGCCACTGCACAGCAGGCCAGCAGCAAGCGCACATCAGCCAGCAGCAGGGTGCCGGTGCACAGCAGGCAAGCAGCCAGCAGTAGGCGCACAAAAAACAGCAGCAGGCAAGTCGAAGCTGCACAAGCATCTCGGCCATCGACCAGCTCCTGGCCATCGCGGTCGGAGGAGGCGTGACATTCAGCGTCGCCGGCGGAGATTGATGAGGACGACGAGGATAGACGAGGCTCGAGCACGACGCCCTCCCCACGGCTGCTCCTCTTCCCTCTCCACGCATGCGCCTGAGGCCCCTCCATGGCTGGCGCCATTCAACATCTCCTCCCGACGCCATGCCCGTGCCCGAGCTCTCGGCGACGGCGTTGTCTCCTCTCACGCGACCTCCCGGCTGCGGCTCCTCGAGCTGGCCGTGGTGGCCCGCCGTGACCGGTTCTTGAAGCGGAAGCACAAGCTCCGACGGAGGCCGAGCTTGCGGTAGAGGACGCCGGCGTGCAACGGGGAAAAGGATGGGAGTAGATAACATTACGGGGCCCGCATGCAAGTGAGTTGGAGAAAGGAGAGGAGAGATGAGAGTTGGATATAAAGAGGAAGATTTGACTAGTCTCTTGATTTCTCACCCATAGAAAAGTTAAATAATAAGCTAAATAATTAGTTAAAAAGAAATTGGGCTAGTGGAATTTGGAGAAGCTCTTGGAGATGCTCTAACCATAGATTTTTTTGAGATGGTGCTGACGATATTTTTTTTCATTTTTTATTTTCAGTTCACTAAACTAGAAGTCATAATAATGCGTGCTCGTCAAACTAACAAACTGAGGGAGCGCCGCGCTCCATCTCCTACTCTAAAGAAAGCGTTATTCCAGAATGATCCAAATACTCCAATGCGCGCACGCAGCACGGATAAGGCATTAGGCAAAGCGAAAAAACAAGTACGTAACTATTGGCGGGAGATGAGATCCAATGCATGATGAAAGTATATGCAGTGTCGGTGCATATGTCACCGCTGGCCGACCAGGAGCATCCACTGCATCGGGATTAGGGTCACATCCTCCTCCGGTCCTCCGAGCGGCGTGCGGCCTCTGGGCCTACGCCAATCGCGAAGATCCGTGTCGTCGGCATCCGCTTGTACCCGGGACAGCTGGGTCGCATCTCGGCGTGAGTAGCTAGCTTAGCTCTCTGTGCGCGGAGACTGCGGCCAGGGCCAGGGCAGCTCTTGTCTCGTCTCCTCTCCAGCGCCATCCGTCCCCGGTTCAGGCCAAGGCCGTCTCGTCTCGTCTCCTTCCCGGCGCCACCACTCCCCGGTTCAGGCCAAAGCCAGCCAACACAAGTGCGGAAGATAAGATGATTGGGGGCAGACTGCAGAGATTCGATTCGTACTGTATATCACAGAAACGGTTGGTTTGGGTCCTAGCAAGCCGTGAGCCTCGTTCCTAGCACGAAGCACTCACGCTGCAGGGCTTTTAAAAGTTTGCGAAAGGGAGAGGATGATAGGGACCAGGGTTGGCCGTCCTAGAAATTTCCATGCATGGTGAAGGGTCAGGGAGCAGAGCACTACCGAATCGGTGGGCAATCAGGTGAGGTTGTCTCTCCCTGCATGTCTGCATCTAGAAGTATCGGTGGGTTGCCCTCCTTTTTCCCTTGGCGACTCTAAAATGATCACGGTTGGGAAAAAAAAGTTGTAATCATGGTTGGTGAGACCTTTTTACCGCAGATATAGAGGAATGGAAAAGCCGACAGTAGAAATTTTGTACAGTGCAAATTAATTTTCACTTGCTGGACAAACTAATTAAATGGCCGGGTTATATATGAAGCATGCAAATGCCTGAAGACAGATAATATAGCTTATCCAAGAATGATGGGGTTACAAGTATCTTCCATCCAGAGCCTCACATAGCAGTTGGGGCACCGCTTGCTTCTGGCCGTGGCCGCACCCTCTTCTTATCAGCAGGAGCGACAACCTATGACCCCGACCACTTGCAAGACAGGCACAAGATACCATAGCTCATAATTGATACGAATATTTTTTTTTGTAAAAGTTGGTCTTTTCAATATGCTTGGCTGCTTGCCTTGGTTTTCTTCGGTCTCAACCGCTTCAATTTTCACCTTTCCCTCGGTTTCGGGCTCAACAACTTCGCACTCCGGTGTTTCGCTTTCTAGAAGAATGAATGCATGCATGCATTAGAGAGGATGTCTTGAATCGTGAGTGATACGAATGAGCACGAGGTGCATGAAACATGAATGATGATTAAAAGCTCCACAATAAATTAACTAAAACAACCACCAGACAAAAAGATGCGTAAAGATTTACCCAAAAAAGATTTAAAATTAAGCTACTAATAATGATGCTATGAATCTAGACAAGTACATGTCTAGGTGTCTAGATTCATATAAGATGCCATGAATTTAAGCACTCAAAATGACACCTAAAATGACTAGTAATTTGGAATGGAGGGAGTAGCAGGCAATAGAATAACACAATTAATTTTTAATGATGGAATAAAAGGCACACTAAAACATATCATGTGTACAAGGCTAAAACAGAGCCTAGAGAATTGGATTCGCTTTTAAAAAAAAGTTATATTATAATTAGATATTAATTGAGCATGTTTAAGAACTATGAATCAAATTATACCATAAAAGGCATGTTTATCAACATAAACAACATAAAAGATATTTTTCTTGGATACTATAGATGAAAACAAGATTTTAAGAAGTGCTTCACCATTTTATCATCTTTGAGCTATTTACTATGCATTTATTAATTTTTAGACATCAAACATATATTTTAATAAAAGTAGGGATAGAAACATGTAAATTTTGATGATAAGCCGCATATAGCAAGCACATGATACAATGAAGCTAAAAAAAATGGATATAAAATTTTTGGAGCAACAAAATATTTGACATGCATAATAAAAAGCTGCAGCAGCGAAATGACATCGACGGTGAGCTCGGGCTGGAAATAAGCGGGGGCAATGGAGGCAGTAGGTTTAGGGATTATGTGCCGGGGAGGCTCGTGTTAAATGGAGGAGGCCGAGCGGGATTGAAGAGGCACTTCGCATGGCTAGGAGGGCAAGGGCCAGTCACCAGCGGCGATGTGGCGGACGCCACCCATGCTGCCCTACTAGCGAGCGAGGAGGCAACTGGAGGAAGGAGAAGGAGCTGATAGGTGGGGCCCACATGCAAGTGGAACTGTTTCGACATCTCAATTCAAACTTTTTGCTCCAAAACAAATAGTTCCTGAAGCCAAAAATTACGAATAAATACATTTTGGAAATATTAGAACACAAGGAACATTCTCCAAGTTAAAGAATTTGAAAAACAGTTTTTATTTAGTCGCATTTTGAATTTGAAAACACCAAAATTTGAATTTTGCACTAATTTTTAACCCCAACAAATAGACTAAAAAAATCTGAAAATACTAATAAATTCAGCATTTGAAATATAGTATTTTATAAATTTTTCACTCAGCACAGGTAGAAAACAAAATTTGAACTTTCCTTTACAAGGTGGCAATTTAAATAAATTTTAACAATTCAAAATGCATTCAAATGCTTATGTCATGATGCTCTTTTATGCGCTAATGATGCTCGTGATTACATGTTGATTAAGATTTTAGCATTATGGTCATTACAGTGATGCAGAGGCTGCGTAAATATGTAAAGGCTAGCTACACAGTTGAGTGTTGGGCGTGGCTTGACCGTGCAGCAAAAAAATGATGTACATATGACACTGGAGCGACTAGTGGTCGTCGCTGCTCTTGTTTTGGATAGATCCTTTTGACTTCGCAACAAGCTGTAGGTACGAGCTCTTGCTTTCTCTCCGTCATGACGAATTCACAGAGGAAACGATCGATCGAGCAGGAGCAACCCCTCCTTCGGAAGATTCGGTGCCCTGTCGAAGTATTTGGTGCTGTTAAGATTGAAACTTGTATGGATCGTAGGAATTTTATATGAATGTGTTTGAACCTGTTTGGTTTGGACAAAGTTTGTTATAAATTTCCATCCCATCAAATACTTGGATGCTAATTAAAAATATTAAATATAGACCAATGATATCTCGTGGAAACTAACACAAAGCAAACATTAAATTATTCTTCGCATGGCTAATTTTTTAGAACATAGTGTGAACCTCGGATAAGCTGGAAAGGCGAGGATGAGATCATAATCGGACCTGCGCCTTGTGAAGATGCGCGGTGGAGGTGTCCTATCACCCGCTAGCGAAGTGTTGACTAACCAGGCGAATTTGGGCTCAGGTGTCCATATGGACGTCTCAGGCGTATCTCTGTTCAGACGAATGGCCTCGAAGTACGACATGCTTGGAATGATGAACTAACATCACAACAAAACCAAGGACACCGACAAAGCTATCAAGGAGCTTTACGCTATTGGTTAATTGGGAGATATGAAAGGAGCGGAACTGCGGAGAGGCGATACTCGCAATCTTAGCTGAGATAAAGGATGAGGCGGTCGCTTGAGTTGCGGCCCGGGCTAGCGCGAGAGCAAAAGAGGGTTCTATTTTCTCTTATTGCTGGCTGGCTGTAAATCTCTTTCGATATCAATAAAATAGGTACCATCTCGCAGTAAAACCAAACTGTCTATAGCTGGTTTGGTTTGGATTTGCCGGTGGAATCAGCATATTTTCATCTCCGGTTGAATCCCTCGACATTTAGCGCCAAGTTGAAGTTTTCATTTAGCGCACACTAGTGGCACTACTAACTTATGTGCTGATCTTTGCATGAAAAACACGATTGTTTATCTTGGCAAGCAAACACACGTATAAAGTTGTCTTAGCTGACCACGTTATACTGTTGATGGTACCAAACACCAAATAAAATTAAGGAGAAATCATTATAGGATGAAGAAAAAACGTGCTCATGATCGAAAATAACAAATTAAAGAATGTAAACTAGACTTCTGCAAGGTTTCGCTTATTGGGCTTTCTTCAATGGTAGTCAATGTCGTGTGGTGAGAAGGACGCTATCTGATGTGGTGAGTAAAAAACAGGTGAGAGAACTAGAGGACTTGCTAACGACAGAACTAGTGTCAAATGATCTCACGTAGATCAAGGCGATGTGAGAGAGAAAGGCAAAGCCAGTTAATGAATATATAAGAGACAGATCGTAAATTAAAGATATCTCAGCGCACGGAATTAATCTAACGGCCATATAATATGCCAAGCTATAACACATGAACAAACATCGACCAAACAAATAACATATATCTATTGACAAGTTGCAGTAACATAAACAATGCTTTGCACAGAGTAATTGTTAGTTATATGGAGTCATTTGCAATACATTTTATTTAATTTTGATAAAATTTTATGGCGTCAATGGTTTTATTTCTAGAGTCACGCTCTCGATGTGGGGCCCTCGCATAGTTCTCGCCACTCTATCAAGAATATACTCATTCCAACCTAGCCAACCCGCCCCAACACACATTTACATAAACCACGCTTTGTCCCGTCCAAACACACTGTACACCAAAACCTACCCCATAAAACTCCTTTCAACCCATCCACCAGCATGCCTAATTTCTCCTCGACTATCAGATTTTAGGGTTCAGCGAGTCTCTTTCATATTTTAGGGTTCAAGAGGCCAAATTCAGAGTTTAGGATTCAGCAAGTTTCTTTCTTGCATAATGAGAACGGCTTCTCTGCTGTTATAGCATAGCCCCTTGCTCGTGTGGATAAATCCTTTTGACTTTGGAACAGTCGAAGGTTTGCTCTCGCTTTCTCCCCATCATCACAAAGTAAACGATTCAGCTGTAGGCAGAAGCTTCGACACAGGATCGAACTGTCCAAGTACTGTTTGGTGCTGCAGAGCTTCAGACCTGCTTTGGAACGTAGAAACTTCATAGATTGAGGATACCAGTTTCTATGCAGAGCTTCAGATCCCAGAACAAAGAAGGATAGAGCTTTGGGATTTAGACCTGCATATGTACCCGTGATAAAACTCATTTTCAATCGCTCTAGCTATATCCTTCTTTCTTTTTTGCAGAAATTTGTTGAACCTAAAGATGTACTAGTGGCCAAACGATGCAAGCATGTCAGCAGCAAAAGAAGTAAAACCAAAAGAACTTTGCCTGCCGTGAATGATTTTCGTGAATTATTTGGATTTGGCTGCCGAATCATACATATTCTTGGTTAGCTTGTTTGCAATTTAACAAGTTGAAGTTTCAATTTCGTGTGCACATTAATTATTCAGAATGGCCTGTATGAAAAGCACAGATGCTTATCTTGGCAAGTAGAACACGTAAAGGCTTGTCTCAACTGTCAACCACGTTATAGAGCGATAGTACAAAATATCAAAAAAGATTGAGAATTTATTATTGGACGACCGAAAATGACCTGACAATAAACAATGTAAATTAAGTTTTAGAACTCTCTTACTGATTACACAATCAATTTAATATGCCGACATAGATTGTTGATAACGCACATATGGTCGCAATACCAGGCGTGAATCTGATGAGAATCTGCATGCAGAGCAGATAATATTTTCCAAGAATGCAGCACAATCTGAGGAGACAAGATATATCTGTTGAGATGTTGTAGTTAGATACACCCACTTCTTAATAACGTTGACTAACGCAAGGGGAACATAACTGTAAACATCAGTAACAACCTGGTATTAGCACAAAATTAACTCAAACATGTCCAGAAACATTTGATTTGGTGAAAAAATAAGTCTTCAATGAATGGTGTGTGCCAGCTCATTAATTACTGGGATCATCGACCGGCTCACCACAAGGATATTTGTGACCTCTTATTCCGTACTAGTCGAACGAGCTACAACACTGGTAGCATATATGAGACGTGGATACTCCCCTAATATCTATGTGAGAGCTACATTGATACATCACATGCTACAAGCACCCTTGAACTGCCAGTTACAACAATCTGCATTTCCTTCCGTCGATGAGGTCTCAGGCAGTGGTGAATCGTTCCATTGGGACGGCGGTAATCTTGCAGGTAGCAGTTCCTACAAGGCCATCATCCTATGGTCACTGTGCAACAACTGCACAATCAGTAGAAATGTCAAACCCAAATTTCTGATGACCAAAACTAAAGGTATTTGTCTTTGATTATCTTCACTATCTCTTCGACTCTCTTGATGATTTTAGGGTTCATCAAGTCTCTTGCTTGCCCAAGGAGAGTGCCTTCTCTGCTGTTATAATATGCATCTACAATAGCCCTTGCCCATGTGTGCAAAGCCTCTGGACTCCTGCAATCCGCCAGGCAACAAGGGACATGAAAACAACAGAAGGAACAATCACAAAGTATTCTCTGAAACCCCCATAACACTTACGTGTACAATGTATCAACATTGTCCCCTTGAAGTTCAGGACCAGGAGTAAAAGCATCATTCAGGGCACTCAATCGCTCTTCTGGATCCTCTATCATTATAAGATGCTTCAAAATCCTGATATCCTTTGGCATTTGTCTCTGGAGATTAGCCACCGCAGTCATATATAGATGAAACATTATATCCTTTGCCTGTGAAATGTTCCGTCAATCATGAAATGATCAAAGACGAATATGGAGCACTAAAGCACCTTTATGAAATATGATAAGATTCAACAAAGTGTGGCAACTCAAGGGCATGCGTGTTCGCTATAATCGTTTACCTCAGATTTCGTTATGTCAGTACCCTTTGCCGCTGACCAAGCTTTTGAAAGCATCAACACTAATGCAGAATCCAGTTCCTTCTTCTCAGCCAAGTCATCAATCTTTCTGCAAGCAGCATCCACCGAAGGTGAATTAAGTATATCCTTTAGCTTCAATTCTGCAGCATTCAAAGCTTCAAGACTCCCAGTTGCATCATCATGAGCTTGTAGAGCATCTACACAATCATTTCCAAGCCTTGCCAACTCTACAAGCATAAAAAACATGAATCTGTACAGTACCACAGTTCAGTTGGCCTAACAACACAAATGAAATCTTTATCCTCAGATAAGGGATCATGCTATCTACATGTGTCTATAAACAAATGAAATCCAGAGAAAGACATGTGACTTCATTACAACAGGGCAATTAAACAAATATATTCTACACATGGAATTGTTCAGGGTGTCAGGAGTCGTACAATGGATATAATTCTATTTTATCTATATGCACTGTGTTGCATAAACCTACATAATGTAACATATAGTTCAACTATCTTCACTATGTTCATAATATTAAGGATAAACACACTACAAAACGTAGGAGTCACCTAATAAGAAAATAACAAAATGGTTTGCATTAAAAATACAAAATAAAAGATACAAGGAAACAACATGTTTGCCAACATCATAGTCAAGCTCTCATGTAAACCTCACCAGTTTGCTTTTCAGGTTCATCATGGTAAGACTCCGCAACATAATAAAGATGGTTGAAAAATTCCACAGTGAAATCTTTACGCCGCTTAGCAACAATAGCACCGATTTTATCAGATGGTGTGGATTTTACTACCTGGAGAAGTTCATTATGCCTCTGTACATCCTCATCAATCTGAAAAAAAAGGGGAGCGAACTATATTAATATTAATTATAAGAATTTTAAATCAAATAATCAAGTGAAGCATGATCTCCAGCAGAGCAGATGGGTCAACCAACAAATGCATTACCTCTTTCAGTTTTCTACCAAGTCTGAGATACTTGTGCTTCATCTCAGGGTTTGGTTCTGCATCTGCTCTTTCCTGGCAGCGTTTAAAGAAATGTGGTCTTATGTTGTCCCATTCCCTGCTAAATGCCAGTAATTTTCTCCAATCCATTGGTGTAGGTTTATCAACCATGAATACGCCAATTAATTTATCACATATTTTAATCATTTTGTTGTTGTCTCTAGATTTTTGGTTCATCTTAGCAACACTTTCTGATTGATTATCTTCATGAGATGAACCCAGAGAACCATTTGGATATCCACTGCTTGATGGCGAGCTTTCTACATAATCATCTGAAACCGCTGCCATATCACCAACAGCTGCGATAGATGAGCATTGTTTCTTCAGAAGACCAAGAAACAGATGACCTGCGACCAAGAAAAAGAAAGTATACTATTAAACCGAGAATAAAACTTTTCAAGAAAAGATAAAGCGCAAACCATGGGAACCGCTGACCACAAGCTCAAGTCTACTAGATACAGCCTAGTACATACTGTTGCAACACCAAGAGATTTGTGCATGCCTACCAAGAGATTTTCAAGGAGAATTTTGGCTTGTTCATAGAATTCAGCCCTCCTTGAAGGCTGAGTTTGATCTGAGGTTCTGTATTTTCCTATAAGGTATTCTTGGTTTTCTTCCTTGGCCTATGGCCTTGAAATTTGTAATTTCTTAAAATGATGAAAAAGATCCAGTAGGGGCCTTCCTACTGTTTCATAAAAAGAAAAGTTCTTTGTACACAAGTTAAAGAAGCTGCCAGGGTGGTCAGGAGAAAAAAAGAAGCTGATACTGGTCAAAAGCTACAAAGATCTACCTTTCGACTGGTACATATTACAAAAATAGTTCTGGAATTTCACCAAACACAAAACATAGCTACAGGTCAAAATTACATTCTGTATGAATACTTCTAAGGAAGTTCAAATATATTTTAGTATGGAACCTTTGTTTAAAAAGCTTCATTCAAATTACCAAGAATCATAGTACTATCTCTACAGAAAATGAATCGAAGAAGGCAAGTGAATTTGTTTTATTACCTAGAATGTTGATACAAAATCTTTTGTTGTTGCTAACACCTAAAACAAAATTTCCATACAAATTGCAGAAGGACAATAGATTCTAACTTTCAGCTTACTGGAAGGAAAATTCTCAAAGGACCTTAAAAATATACAACATGAATGAGTTAACAACAATATACAATTCATCAAGAGTTCAAGACTTCATTTAATGCAAACTTCAAAAGAATCTTTTGAGTTGAACAAGCTCAACAAATCAGGCAAGCAACTAAGGAGACCCACAAAATTAATCGCGCGGTTTAAAATTACAGACATGCTCAGCTGTGCCTTTAGAGTAATTAATTGTACTGTTAGCTAGGGTCCAAAACGATGATAAGTAGAGACGACATTTCGAGTCACACTCTTTATCCTTGTGAGTTCTATTCTATGGTGAGCCCATTTTAATCTTGATTCTTATTCACATCGTTTTTAACTAATGTTCAAGAGAAATTCAGAGAAAGATGAGTTTAGACAAAAATCCGATCCCTTAACACACAGCCAGTGTTACTTTCAAGGGAGAAAAAGAGAAACCAACAACCACAATGTTTGACACTGGTGTGTGCAAATGCATACATTTGTTTCCCCACATATTATTAATGAGTTACAATTTTTTTTACATAAAAAGGAATGAAAAATATATATAAGCTAAGAACATTTTTTTTTACATCAAAAGGATTTTTTTACTGGTCAGTGACGCCTTCCGTCAGTTCGTCCAGCGCCGGGGCGACTCGCTACTCTGTGTTCCGCAAAGCCACAACCAGGAATCAAGTTGTTCCAGTAAGGTAATTTAGAAGTCCCCATTGTGATATAAAAAAAGTTGCTCTGTCGGACAACCCTACCTTCAAATCCTAGATTCACCACTTGGAGGCAGTTCAACATTTGAGTGTGTTCCCAACAAGCACACCACAGAATTCAGTTGTCATGACAATTAACAGACTTGCTTAGCCTATCTATTATATCACCATCACTACATAATGTAACAGTGAGCTTCCATAACCTCTCACAACTCACAGGAACTACAGAACAAAACTTGAGGATTAACTTGGCCATGTAAAATATCTGAGTTTGAGCGACCTAGCTACAAAATTGCTAATTTTCTCTCAAGCCAATTTTTCCACAGCAAAATTGCATTTTCTTCTCCCCTTCAGCCCAGCTCGTCGCCTCCAAAATTCAAGAGTGAGCTATCCTTCATATTAATAATCCATTTCTACTCAAGCATAGCATTTAAGAACCGAAAGATGGTCGCTGTAGACACCACACCTGTGGGCGCGGCCGCGGTGGCGCCACGGAGGCGGAGGCGGCGGCGGCGGCGGCGGCGACCGACTGCGAGGATGCCGGCGCGGGCGCCAGGGGAGGCGAGGAGCGGGAGGCCCAGGCCGGCGGGAGATGGCGCTTGGCAGGGGGAGGCGGAGGAGGTTGTGGGCATCGCCATGGCGAATTCGAGGATGAGGCGGACGGGCGTTTCGTCTGCTTGCTAGGGTTTAGGAAAGAGTGGCTTTGCGGGGCCGCGAGAGCTCCGCGCGGCGTGGCGCTCGCTCGACGAGCGTAGCCTGCGTGGGTGGGGCGGCCACGGAGCCGTGGCGCGTGGTCGGCGACCCGACGGCGTGCAACTGCGGCGCCTCGTTGACTCGGCGGAGATAGGGTTTTGCTAGATGGGTTGGGTTGGGCCGGGGGCGTGTGAACTGTTAAATGGGCCGCTACACGTAAACTCCGGGGGCTGGCTCGAGGCTCGACCCTTGTTATAGCCGGTAGCCGCGTAAGCGTTTCATCGGATTTAGTGGGTCGAGAATGATAAATATAATATGAAATTGAGGATAGTTATAATAAGAAACCAGCATTCATTCCATGTTAAGAGCTAATTTATTTACAATAGTGACACAAAAACAATCTTGATGATCACGATTTATACTTTTTAAGAACTAATGACCATATCGGCTCAGTTGCACAATCTTGATGATCACGATTTATACTTTTTAAGTATGATGGTTAAATTGAAACAAGCCAACAAGTATATTGGCAATTCATGTATTTTATTCTATTTTGATAGTATATCTATTCAATGCCATAAAATTTTGTGACCACTCTATAATTTTGGTCAAACTTTAAATGGTTTGACTCACCAAGAAAGTTGCAATGACTTAGAACTAACACTACTATATAACAGACTTACAGTAACACCAACTAGTTACTATATCTCAATAAATATTTACTAGGCATACCGATAACATGTTTAGTTAGTGTTACTATTTTCAATGTTACTACTACATGATCTATTATAAAAAAAACACATATGTTCTTTATTTCCAAAAAAAGTGTTACAATGACTCTTTTGTGTAACATAATTTTTTTAGCTCTCGTAACACTTTCATATTTTTTACGGTAACACTTTGTAAACAGAAAACACCATAATAAAATAGAAAAACTTTTTATGCACTATGTGGCTGGCAAGATTCAAAGATATGGCCCCTTCCTCACCTATAACATCCTCTACAATTGCTCCACATTCTCACTTGTGTTAAGATTTAGTGTTACTTCCTCACATATTATACCAAACCAAGTGAAAATTGCTTATTTGAGGTCCTAAACGAATTCAAATTAAAAGTTGTCAACCACAAATTTTTATAATGTTTTGAGTTGTACAACTTTCGTTTTGGTATTTTCTCAATGTGATGTCATTTACAAAAATAGAATTTCTTTCAAACTTTGTTTTCATTGATAAGATGATTTCAAATAAAAAAAGTTATTAACTACAAACTTTTATAACTTACTATGCTCTAGAACACTCATTTTGCCTGGTTTTCTATCTGATGTCATTTGAAAAACTCAAATTTTAAGTTTGAGGAATTTAAGCGTACTTCTCGTTGTTTGCTGAGTACCTGATAGAATGCACTCGGTAAACCACCAGACACTCGGCAAACAACCGATTTTTGGTAGTGGAGTCTGGGCCCACCGTGTTATTTAAAGAAAAGATGTGTCAAAAATAGAAAAGGGACAACTAGGCTGGCGCAGTTGTTTCTTCATACTTGTGTTTTTTCTTCTTAGTGGCCACTCTCCATCAAAATGGGTGTGTGTAACTTGACTACAACCTTTCGACCTGAGACCTACAAGAACTGGCGTGGAAGGGGTTTGTTTAACGAGGTCAGAAAAATTTGGAAGATCCGTATAGCAAAATAGTATGTATACACATGAACAATTATGATTTAATTGAGCATTGTCATTCAATGAAGACAACATATATATGTTTCATTGTAACACTTTAGTTCTAACAATATTTTATGTGTGTTACAAGATAACACCATTTTGTAACATTTGAGTTGTAACATTAATTTTGTGTAACTATAACTTCTATTTTTAACACAATTTTATAGACGAGCATTATGTGTTACTAACTTATTCTACAACATTATAATTTTGTGTTCCTATAAAACTTCTCTGTAACACATTTCTCAATGTGTTACAAAGATTGTGTTGCAATATATGTGCTTTGTAGTGCGAGGGAGTACCTAATAAATATAATCATTTATCCCAAGCTCACTTTCATCAATCAAATATTCTGAAACCAATAACATATCCATACATGTTTCATATGTATTTAATCGAACCCGTGTTTGATGTATGTGAAGAAATAAAAAAAATAGTATTTTGATATCTTTGCTCATGCAAAAGGGTCTCTCGCCTAGTGGTTACAACACCTTAGTAGCATCTACCAGACCCATATTTGACTTCCTGTGCGAGCAAAACTAGGCTTAGAATAAAAAAATATGCAAAAAATATGTTGGAGTTTCCCCTACCAACTTCGATCAAAATATATTCCCTCATTATTCTGATTCTTTGAGTATTTCTACGATTCTCTATTTATCTAATGTCTAGCTAGCATAGTGGGTGGCTATATGGAGGCTTCAAAAGTAGCTGAACTACTCCAAATATCCGAGCTCAAACACTTTTGGCCAGAGTGAATGAGACTCGGTCAGCTGCTATTATGAGGACATGACACACATGCATATCACCATGATTGGCTCAAGCAATGGAGAAAGAGGAGCCCAACAAGAATGTCCAAGTAAAGAAGGAGGCCCAAGGTTAATTCGATTCGCAACATCAAGGTGGAGCCCTGAAACAACTCAAGTTCGAGTTCATCTCGGAGTTCATGAGTATCCCATGATGATTTAGCCACTCAAATTACTTCTGGACTCCGATTGCAACATTCTATATATGGTTGGAAAGCTAAGGAACAAGCTTTCCAATGCCATCAAGCACACCACCATATTCATCCTGAGTTAATAGGAATCATCAAAACAATTGGACCTACAGAATCTACCAAGGTGTCGCATTGCCTTTTATTAGGCCATATGCCTTGCAATTTTGCTTGGCATTCAGGCCCAAGTTCTTGTTCCCC
The DNA here is from genome assembly GCA_015342445.1 of Digitaria exilis. NCBI lineage: Eukaryota > Viridiplantae > Streptophyta > Magnoliopsida > Poales > Poaceae > Digitaria > Digitaria exilis. Next base: position 37,033 of record JACEFO010000273.1, read on the forward strand.
CACCAGATGGAGCATGCCCCAAGGTTGCCCTAGGTCATCCACCCCATTGGCGACCACCTCTTGGTTGTATAAAACTTAATAGCTGCTTTCCACGGTTGATTTGATATAATTTACCGTCAACATCTCAGGAATAAATGAGGAAATCACACCATGTTCCATACATACATTTGCTTAACGCTAATGAATTCCACAAGTTTTGGATGAGTTGTAAATGCAGGGATCCACGTGTAAAAATTAGGCAAAATTGGAGAAAATGCCAAGCCGGCCGGCCACCCCCTGAAGCCTACTACCACGCCACTGATCCGAGGCTCCAAAAACACATTCCAAGTGATCTGGTGGTTCACAATGATCAAAATTGGATTAGAGGGCCCACTTGCATGGCTAGTTCGGGCAGAATTCAGTTACTATCGACCTCAAGGCAGTCTCCAGACCGCACACGAGAAAGGCGGCGCCAGGTGGAAGAAATCCCGGGCTGGCCGGCCTCCTGCTGTAACTTCACGCCACCAGCTTTGCGTGGGAGTCACATTAAACTGGAGCACCGCCTTGGAAGGCTATAAAAGCATCCCTTCACCTCCATTTCAACACGTACCCAAGGAGAACACTTCAAGGAGTTCATTCCATTTCCACTTTGTAACTTAGGTTGTAGTTGGGAGTTAGGGTTGAGTCGAGCTTGTCTCGGGGTTCCGGAAAGCTTCGGAGTTTTGGTAAAGCTCTAGTATCCTTTACTTGTTTTTTGAACATCATATCAATATATTTATATTCTATAGTCTTGATTAAGCTCCTTTCCACTTTTATTTATCCCTTTTGATCATCGATCTTGAGAGAGTGGAAGTTTATCTTCTCGCCCCTAGTTTAGTATTAGAATATATTTAGCTCTGTCAGGAGCTTTGCTCGCGGGTCTTTGTCGCTTGCACCCGGAGCTTGTAAACTCCTGGAGTGAAGGGATTTTCCTTTGTAAAGCACAATTATTAGGACCAGACTGGACCACCGGTTCGACCAGAAAAACCAGGAATCGGCGGCCCCGCCGGTCCATTACAGATAAAAGACAATGTGCAAGCGACCCGGTAAAAGACCGGTGAACCTGTGGTTTTTGTGGAAACCGAATGTTTTTTCTTCGGTTGAACCGCTGTAGACTGGGCTAGGTGCGTGTGAACAAGAGAAACATGAGAGGTAGTGGGCGCTGGTGGGTAGTAAATTGGGCAATACTTGCCCAGGAGGGGTTTCGAACCCCGGCTGTGGGCTCCCAGCGAAGGCACACTACCACTGGACCATCTCATGGCTTTTGGTAGATAGGAAAATGTCAGCATATTTGAACCGTCGGCTCAACCGGTTGGACCAATGAACCATTGAACCAAACACCTCAATGGTTCAACCACCGGCCCGGTCCTAATAACTATGCTATAAAGGCCTTAGGGGATTTCTAGCTCTAAGTGCAGACATGGTGTTTGACTTAGTGCTAGCTAGGGAGTGTGTTTTACCCCACTGTACCACAGTGGTAGGCGGCAGGTGGTGACAGCCCTATCTATCCTTTGTAGTCCACCATGTTCGGGTGCTCTCATAACAGTAGTTGCTAAGCCCGGAGGACCCCCTTCTCATTCCAGTTTGTGTCCTCCCGTTCTAGCCGTCGAAGCAAGCTAAGATTCCCGGCAGCTAACTATAGCTCTAGGTTAAGGCTAGGGAGGCTTCTCATCCTTTAGAAGTGTCATAGGTTCCCCTTAACCCGTAGTTCTCCCAATTACTATCATTTGCTCCTTAGTGAGTCTCATATGTGCTGGCCATTCCAGGCCTTCTATCCGGTCATTCACATGACCATTGTCCAGCCATCCGTCTATCTTACCTAAAGTTTGTGAGTAATCATTACTATAACGTGTAGGGAAACGGGTGGGCTACACTAGCTAAAACAATTTTAATCTACCGCGTAAACCCTGGAACCTTGCGAGTAGGAGATCATAGATCGTTACCACTAGACGCACGGATGCAGTAGAACCGTCTCGGTGTAGGAGAGCGCGTCGATGTGGCCGGCAGTACAGTTGCAACGTCCGTCTGGTCCGGCTCGTCCTTGTGCTCCAAGCGTAGCACCTCCAAGGTATCCACACGTACGGGGAGGATGTGTCATGGTCCGGACTGCTAGGTCCGCGAGAGCAACGGGAGGCGCGGGCGTGGAGGGTGGCGGCGGCGGCCAAAAGGGTTGGTTGCATCCCTAGCCCCTCCCACGTATATATAGGGGTACTAATGGGCTTCTATCTAATAGGCCCAATAGAAACCCTAATCCCTCATGGATCAATATCCCTTTGGGCCTTTAGTGGATCCAATCCAATTAGCTTTAGGGCATATATCCAACAGTCTCCCACTTGCACTAAAGATAATATTATAGGCAAGCCTTTCAACATTCTAACCCCTTAAGTGTGTGACCCTATGGGTTCACATGCGAATAGACATGGCCCGAGTACTCCTACTCGGTCCAATAGTTGGCAGCGGCCTCTAGCAAGACGTACTAACTCCTATAAGCACGTAAAGATCATATCGGACGAACCATCACAACGTATGTACAAGCTCTTCCTATTGCCTCACGATACTTGGTCTAGCTCCAAGCTGACCACTCTTTCTCGATACTGTGAATCAGATCCTTTCACTGGTTAACTTTTAACCATTGCACGACCATGCATTTCTTGATCCGATCACTCGAGGGACCCAGAGGTATCTCTCTCTTACAGAGAGGGGCAAATCCCATCTTGACTGTCCAAGCCTCACAGCAAGCTTCACAACAAACCCGAAAACTACCTTTATAACTACCCAGTTACGGCCTAGCGTTTGATATCCCCTGAGTAAGTCGATTCACATCTTAAGAACAAGCAACAATCTCAGGTCTAAGGACAAATCATATAAATTGTGCAAAGAGAGAACAATATTACAAAGACTCTTGTTGGGTCAATCCAGCCACATGTCATACATGTGCCCACACTATTAGTTTAACATCTCCATGTCCATGACTTGTGAAATATAGTCATCAACTAATAAATGTGCCAGTCATCAACCATGACTAGGGATAATTTTAGAATAACCATACAAGTAAGAGTTCCACAAACAATTCACATAATTGCCAATCAATACAAGTTGCCTTTCATGGATATTCATTAAACAATCAACATATCATGGATACAAAGAAATATCATCATCTTATGACAACTTCTACGAATATTTCTAACAGTCTCCCACTTGCATAAGAGCTACTCTAGAAGATATCTAATACCCATAGCTTTTGTGAGTGCCTCATGCTTAGGCCGTGGGAGAGCCTTTGTCAAAGGATCAGCAACGTTCAAATCCGTATGTATTTTGCATATCTTAATCTCACCCCTTTTAACGAACTCTCGAATAAGGTGAAACTTCCACAGTACATGTCTGTTCTTCTGGTGATTCCTTGGCTCCTTTGCCTGCGCAATTGCCCCACTATTGTCACAGAATAACTCCAGTGGGCAGGAAGCACCAGGGAATACACCAAGCTCAATTAGGAACTCCCTCATCCAAACACCTTCCTTCGCAGCTTCAGAAGCCGCAATGTACTCGGCTTCTGTTGTAGAATCGGCCACAGTCTCCTGCTTAGAACTCTTCCAGCTGACAGCACCACCGTACAATGTGAACACATAACCTGACTGAGACTTTGAGTCGTCTGGATCAGTTTGGAAGCTAGCATCGGTGTAACCTTTTACAACGAGCTCTTCCTCACCTCCGTAGACTAAGAACATATCTTTAGTCCTTCTAAAGTACTTAAGAATGCCCTTCACATGTGTCCAGTGACTCTCACCTGGGTCAGACTGATACCTGCTCGCAGCACTAAGAGCAAACGAGACATCTAGATGAGTACCTATCATGGGGTACATGATAGATCCAATTGCCGAAGCATATGGGGCCTTACTCATGCGCTCTCGCTCATCAGCCGTCAAAGGACACTGAGTCTTGCTGAGGTGTACGCCATGTGACACAGGCAAGAACCCTTTCTTGGACTGTTCCATGCTAAACTGTTTTTATCATAGTGTCAATATAAGTATCTTGGCTAATCCTATAAGCCTCTTTGATCTATCTCTATAGATCCTTATGCCCAGAATATATGCTGCTTCCCCTAAATCCTTCATAGAAAAACTATTTTTCAGTGAAGTCTTTACGGACTCCAGTATTGGAATGTCATTTCCAATCAATAATATGTCATCCACATATAAGATCATAAAAGCAACATCGCTCCCACTTTCCTTCTTGTAAACACAAGGATCTTTTTTGTTTTGACGAAAACCAAACCCTTTGACCACTTCATCAAAGCGAATATTCCAACTCCGAGATGCTTGCTTCAACCCGTAAATGGATTTTGAAGTTTGCATATCTTTCCAGCATTAGTCGGATCGACAAAACCCTCAGGTTGTATCATATACACGTCCTCTTCTAAATATCCATTTAGAAAAGCTGTTTTGACATCCATCTGCCATATCTCATAATCGAAATATGCAGCTATTGCTAGAATGATCTGAATAGATTTAAGCATCACTACCGGTGAGAATGTCTCATCGTAGTCAACTCCTTGAACTTGTCGAAAACCCTTTGCAACAAGTCGAGCTTTATAGACGTGAACACTTCCGTCCATATCTTTTTTCTTCTTATAGGTCCACTTGCACTCTATGGGTCTAACACCCTGAGGCGGATCAACCAAGGTCAAAACTTGGTTGTCTCCAATGGAATCTATCTCGGATCTCATGGCACTCTGCCACTTCTCAGAATCTGGGTCCATCATTGCTTCTGTGTAGGTCATAGGTTCATCATGTCCAACAACAATATGTCGCGCTCTACCGTAATTAGCAGATTCATCCTTTTAGTTGCGCGACGTGCCCTATCCGACCTTCGTGGTTGTGGTGGTGTCTCTCCTGCCACGGGTAAATCAACTTGTTCTGCTATATTAGCATCACTTGTCAATTCTTGTCCCATTGGCTCATCTCGAACTTCTTCAAGATACACCTTCTTTTTTACTTTTCTCACTTTTGAGAAACTCTTTCTCTAAGAAAACACCATTCCGAGCAATAAACACTTTGCCCTCTTCTCGGTTGTTGAAATAATACCCCAAAGTTTCCTTCGGGTACCCCACGAAAACACACTTGTCCAATTTGGGTGTTAACTTATCAGACATAAGTCGCTTGACATAAGCTTCGCAACCCCAAATTTTCAGGAAAGACAAACTGGGAGTCTTGCCAATCCATATCTCATATGATGTCTTAACTACGGACTTACACAATACCCTATTAAGTGTGAAAGCTGTTGTTTCTAGAGCGTATACACAAAACGATAATGGTAGGTCCGACTGGCTCATCATAGATCTAACCATGTCCAACAAGGTTCGATTACGTCGCTCGGATACACCATTTCTTTGTGGCGTTCCAGGCGGCGTAAGCTGTGGAACAATTCCACAACTCTTTAGATGACTGCTAAACTCGTGGCTCAAATATTCACCTCCACGATCAGATCATAAGGCCTTAATTTTCTTGCCACGCTGATTTTCCACTTCGTTCTGGAACTCCTTGAACTTTTAAAAGTTTCCGACTTATGCTTCATTAAGTAGACATAGCCATATCTACTAAAATCATCAGTGAAAGTTATGAAGTATTGGAAGCCACCTCTAGCTGTCGTGCTCATTGGTCCGCACACATCAGTATGTATGAGTTCCAACAAGTCTAATGCCCTCTCAGGAAAACCTGTGAATGGCGCCTTGGTCATCTTGTCTAGCAAACAAGCTTCACATGTCTCGTATGATTCAAAATCAAACGAAGTCAGGAGCCCATCAGAATGGAGCTTCTTCATGCGTTTCTCGCTTATATGACCCAAACGGCAATGCCACATATAGGTAGGACTTAAATCATTAGGCCGAGGCCTTTTAGCACTTACATTACAGATAGGCGCATTATCAAGATTTATAATAAATAACCCATTCACAATGGATGCAAAAGCCACAAACATGCTATTCTTAGAGATCACACAACCATTGTCTTCACTCGCAAATGTTTAACCATCCTTCATCAAACATGAAGGAGATACAATGTTTCGACTTAGACTAGGAACAAAATAACAATTATTCAACTCCAAAATAAATCCTGACGGGAGGTGAAGTTGCATCGTTCCGACGCTCAACGCAGCAACTCTTGCATTATTGCCCACGCGGAAATCAACCTCTCCTCGTACCATGCTTCTACTTCTTATCATTCCCTGCATCGAATTGCAAATATGAGCAATCGATCCAGTATCAAATACCCAAGAATTGATATAAGAATCAACGAGGAAAATATCTGTAATATAAACATGCAATGCACCTGATCAGGAAGTACTATTACTTCCTTTCTTCTTCAAAGAAGTCAGGTATTCCTTGCAGTTTCTTTTACAGTGACCAAGTTCATGACAGTGGAAGCACGACTTGTCTGGTTCTGGTCCAGGCTTGGGAGCAAGAATTGGCTTGAAGATCACATCTTTAGCCTTTCCCTTCTTCTTCCAATTGCCCTTCTTCTTAAAGTTGGGCTTGTTTTGGACCGCCAACACATGGCCGCTAGCTCCTTTCTTAATGTCAGCCTCTGCCGTCTTAAGCATACCACACAACTCATTCAAGCCCCTCTCCGCCCCATGCATATGGTAGTTCGAGATGAAGTTCCCATAACTTGGTGGAAGGGATGCAAGAATGAAATCAGTGGCCAACCCTTGGCCAAGTTGGAAGCCTAGCTTCTCCAACCTCTGAGAGTAACCAACCATTTTGATCACGTGTGGTCCAACGGCCGCACCTTCTGCAAGCTTGCTCTCAACAAAGACCTTAGAGACATTGAACCTTTCAGTCCTAGCCTAACTCTGGAACATTTCCTCGAGAGCTATGATCATATCATAGACAGCATAGTTGTCGAATTGCATTTGCAGCTCGGGTTCCATGCACGCAAGCATAAGGCAGCCCACTTCAAGATCAAGATCACGTGCTGCCTTGTAAGCGAGCTTATTGTTGCTAGGTGCATCAGCATCAGGCTCATCAGGTAATGGGGTGTCTAGAACTTCTTCCTTTTCCTCAGCCCTAAGAACAATTCTCAGGTTGCAGATCCAATCCGCATAGTTAGTCCCATTCAGTTTGTCCTTCTCAAGGACCGAACGCAAAGTAAACGGTGTGTTGTTTGGTGCCATTAATCTACAACAAAATATATGCAAAATACTAAGACAACGTATCCATGATGAAGTAAATCAAATTAACTCTTAACTGAATCTACTCCCACTAAAATCAATATCCCTCTATTGATACTTAGTGATTCAGGATCCACAACTAACAAGTCGACTAGTGAGCTTTAGCATCACCGCTAGAAGACATGATAGATCGGTAAGCAACTCTTTGCTAATCATATCACATATGACTCCTGTTGTTGGGTGACATCTCTATGTCTCGGCGCCCAACCTTTGTGCCCCAAAGTCCTTATCCGTTAAGATGACTTTGTCTAAGGTAACCAAACCTCATGCGAGTAAGTATCCGATACGAACCCATCTAGTCAAGGAAAACTAGTGGCACCCTAATTTCATAGACCCACCACTAATTGTACAAGACATGACGGTGCAAGATTGGGGAGGGCACACAAGCTTAAACATTGGTGAGGGATTGTTCTACTTATATCATCGCATACATGAACTATAAAAATATCGCATGTAAAAGTAGAACAATAAGAACGACAAGCACATAGCATTAGTGACACGGTATGGGCCATAACCACATGGTGACCTCCATCGCCATCGGAATGTTTATCATGTTGATCTCCATCACCATGAACCATGTGCGCCATCCATTAGTGATAAGTCCTCCAAGAACTATCTAACGCATACTAGTAAATAAAATTATACATTCGTGTTTGAATCATCACATGTTGGCACGCAGGCCATTACATTAAATTGACAATACATATGGCTCCAGCCGTATTGCCTAATCATGACACGCAGGACATGAATTTGTTACATACACGCATCACATACACATACGGGCCATACCGATCACATGATTCCTGCAAAAACAAGTTAGGCGATCCGAGTCCAAACTTAAATCGCAGAAAACTCCACCTTCCCGGCCGAATTTGAGAAATCTAATTTTGCCGAAACTGCAACACAGTCACTGCCACATCTAAAATTTTCCGTAGATGAATTTTCATATAAAAATCATCTCAATCCGAGTTCGTATGCAAAAGTTACGGCTGTTTTACCGAACAACATATTTTCGTATCTCTCTCGGCTCCGTAGTAGATCCAATCTACTATCGCCACGCATCACATGCGCCTGAGACTAGGTTCGATTCGACCAATCACATTGATCTACATCTAGCCATGATTGGGTTTACGTGCATCACTTAACTCCGATGGCGGATACCGACCGGTAGGAGTAATTCGTTACATGACCATCATAGCAAGATCACGAACCCAATCAAAATTCATCTACAACCAAGCATATCTCCATATGCTCATGACCTAGATCAAAAACTACGCAAGATGGCTCTTGATACCACTGTAGGGAAACGGGTAGGCTACGCTAGCTAAAACAATTTTAATCTACTGCGTAAACCCAGGAACCTTGCGAGTAGGAGATCACAGATTGTTACCACTAGACGCGCGGATGCAGCAGAACCGTCTCAGTGTAGGAGAGCGCGTTGATGTGGCCGGCAGTGCAGTTGCAACGTCCGTCTGGTCCGGCTCGTCCTTGTGCTCCAAGCGTAGCACCTCCAAGGTATCCACACGTACGGGGAGGATGCGTCACGGTCCGGACTGCTAGGTCCGCGAGAGCAACGGGAGGCGCGGGCGTGGAGTGCGGCGGTGGCGGCCAAAAGGGTTGGTTGCACCCCTAGCCCCTCCCACGTATATATAGGGGTACTAATGGGCTTCTATCTAATAGGCCCAATAGAAACCCTAATCTCTCATGGATCAATATCCCTTTGGGCCTTTAGTGGATCCAATCCAATTGGCTTTAGGGCATATATCCAACATAAAGGCTTCTCATATATTTCTTCAATACCCTTTAACCATATTGCTTCCCTGAGAAAATAAATACAATAGCCCAGAATACTCTGAGGTGAAATGCTACAATGGGTTATTCTATGTGCTTGCAGAATTTAATTCTATAGCTTAAAAAACACCAATAGCCGCCGCCCTAGATGCTTGGGGGTTTGTTTAGTTATTGATTTCCAGTGTGAAATAGACGTTGATCATTGTAACTAAGACACCAAGATCCGTTTACGTGATCTAGGGCCCCTGTTCTTATTCTCCACCCCTGTGGCGATTAGTCCTTTGGTGCTCTCGAACCCGAACCATTTATATCATATTTACTTCATACATATTTGTAATTTCAGATTATGTGCATTCACTTTCTTGCTTCTTATCGATGAGGTCAATTAAGTTGTGCTTTTTTTATAACCAATGGAGCAGCAGTGTAACGGTTGCTGGAGTTCGAATCATGTTGATTAGATGCCCGGGTCGCCAACGTTGATGTTCCACCTATCGAGTTTATCATACCTACCAGAGATCGGGCTAGTGTTCCATTATTTGGTATCAGGATTCTAGGACCGTGAGGTATATTATCATGTGTCCTTTAGATTCATTTTTTTTTCATTACCTATTGTCCACAAAAAGCCCTACAAAAAACCATTCTGCTGTCCTATAACCCTTTTGTGTCCCACAATTTTTAAGTCCAGTTTGCTTTGCTGAATTTTAGTCCCTCGTAGTGTCATTGTATTCATCGTGTCTAGGTCTTGTCTTTGGTCTAGTTTTAATCAGATCACATCTCTGTGTTGCTGCGTGTAGCAATATTTTTGGTCTACCCATAGAGTTTTGATCTTCATGTTAAATCTCCAATAAAAAGTAGCGTAGTTGTTCTGTTTTGCTGTGAGAAGTCTAGAATTAGCTATGTGACTTTGTTCCTACTCTTGACAAACAAACAACCAGGTGGGGTCGGACGAAAGCCTAACACACCGATTTGGATTCCCGAATCCTGCAATGTTAGCACCATACGACCAAAAGCCCGACACACCAATCCGGCTGTAGATACGCACAATCCCTCCCTGCAAATTCGGCTTCAGGTATGCACGGCTAGGCCCCCAAGATTCTAGCTTCAGATGCACAAGATCTGGCCCCGCAATCTTAGCACTGGAACTCCACAGCACCCGCTCGAAGAACGGCCCAATCACCCTAAAAGACTAGTCCGATAGGGGAAGGGTGGCTCTCCCTTTTAACGTGGCTTCCTCCTCCCAAGCTAAGCAAGGTGGGATTATTCAGAGGCTCATACGGTCGCCGCACGACTACAACTAGGGTAGCTAGGCCCTTTTTGTTGCATCTTTGCCAGCGGGTACTAGTGGAGGATGTCCTCATCATACCATCATGCTTCAATCAAGATATTCAAGTATCCGTGGGTATTAAATTATCGTAAGGATCATCACAACCTCACATTATGGTGCGTAATCAGATTCCACATCTCATAAGAGATTTTACATCACATAGTAATACATGGGTAACTTATAAAAACATGGGCAAATATTAAGTTATTACATCATATATGTTTAATCCAGTGGAAGACTTAATAATAAAACAACTTGGTTCATTGTTGTTGGCGACCATTCAATCCAAAATAAAACTGCCAATTCCTACCAGAAACAAGCACCAAGCATAGCTATAGGAGTTTATGACTAATCATTTCCACGAGTTTTGGTGTTTTGTTGGTTTCAGTAGAGCACACCCGCATCCAAGAGAAAACACACTCAATATAGCAAGAAATACCCATCTTGGAATTCAAGGAAAAGTAGATGATGGCTAAAGGACGAAGATGGCCCAAAACAGTGATGAAGTACCTTGTCATGGTCACACAACATGATCCATGAACCTTCTGGAGCTAGGACTAGAACCAAACGAAGCGTCTTGTTGTCTATTTTCCAATGCATCAAAGAATACCTCAATCAGATGCCACCATTTGGTGCAAGGCTGTCTGCTGGATCCAAACTAAACACGTTGTCCAAGTCAACAACGACGTGTAACTCGGTGATGAGGCAAGCTCGTGCATGTCTAGCAAGGTGATGTGCTCATTAAAATATCCTTTGGAAAATCAAAGAAGAGCTGACGGTAGCCTTGGGCCTACAACTCAGAAGAAAACCGACGCAACTTGGCCCATCATCACATGCGGAACTGACATAGAAGACCACAAGTGGTGTACCTGCCAAAGCTGGGCCCAAATGGGACTAGAAAGGGCGGGTCTGATTGGTCGGGGGTCCGATAGGACCATTAACAGGCCCAAATGGCCTCATCTTCCTCGAGGTGGCTGTATGTCGATTCCTTAAGTTATGTGTGCTTCCCATACTTAACCCCCTCGGAACCGACCTTAGACCCCTATATAAGCATGGGTACCCTTCTTCAAATCATTCCAATGGGGGTCAACACAGAGACACCTGAGGGAGAAAATATGTAGAGGGGAACATCATATCATAGCATTAGGTTACGGAGTGTGATTAGAGAGAGATTAGAAGAAGATCCAGACTTGTCGGATTCCTTCTTCAACCTCGTTCCTCATCAGACATGTAAGTGATTAATGTTAAGTTCATTGTTGAGTTATTCTTTGTTATTGTTTGTTTGCGAGATCATCGTATTGTTACTTTGGTAAAGGGTGTGGTGCCTAGGCCTTAGATTACCTTTCATTGCCTCGTGTTTCCCCATAGGCTCCGAGTGCCAACATCATGGGCTGCCAGCTGTAGCCTCAGCGGCCTCGCACCATTGCCCTCACCCGACGGCACCAGCACGCTCTGCCCGTCACTTCCTGCGCCTCACGGTGCTGCTCCCCATGCCGTACATGCTCATCATGCACCCTCCCACGGAGCAGCTCACCACCGAAGTCACGGTCCGTATCCGCCCGGAGGAGGCTTCTGGCCTTGACGTCTCCGCTTCGTGCACCTCCCCGCCCTGGAGTGACTCGTGGCCACGCTCGTCCTCGACTTCTTCTGCACCACACTGCTCGTCGTGTCCCGCAACTTCGCTGTGCTAGACTATGTCTACTTCATCCCCCAACGCCATGCCCCGAGGTCCTCGGAGAAGAAGCTTATGTTCAACATTTCGATTTAGTATTTCAACATTTCTTGTTCTCAATTTCAACGTTTCATGTTTGCGGTTTCAACATTTCGATTGCCAAATGCTGAACCTGTTTACATCAATTATTGAACTGGTGTAAGAAAAATGTGGATTGAATCCTATCTAAATATTGAATGTTTTTGCAGCAGATAATTGAGCCTAAGTGGGCTTTAAAAATAGATGGCTTATGCATCTTCCTCAAAAGAAAAAGATGGATAGGAAGCCCTTTCTATGGTGAATCTGTGATGTTTAGGTCACATCAACTTTATTCTAGACGAGATCCAGCTGCTACAATTCTGTGAGCAATGTATAATCAAATCAAGACCACACGTCCGTCAAACACAACCCACACATAAACGGCAAGAGTTTATTGTTCTTACGATAGTTGAAGATGAAACCGAAGAGACTAAACTCATCCATTCATTGCAATCAATCGCTTGATGTTAACAGGTGCAGTGAACGCTTTGCCACTATAAAATGCAGTGGCGGCTAGCTTAGCGGCCTTCTCCGTTGTGTACAAGTCATCCCAGAACCAGTAATCCATCCGATTGGAGCATACATCATCATAAGTATAGGGTGCGCATAAGCCTGTGCAGCAAGCGTTCTTGGTGTCCCTGAACCCTGTAAAAAAAAATGCAAATTAAGTACAAAGAACACAAAACCATCATATATATCACCATTCATATCATGATCTCATCTCAATTAAACTCTAGAAAGGATGTGTTGACTTCGTTGATTTACCGGTGGCCATCGGGTTTGCAAAGATGGAATTGGAGAAACCATAGAAATCTGTGAGCGAGCAGCGGAAGCGATAAAGCTTGGTGGAGAGGTTAGACAGGCATGTTTCGAGCGCGGCATTGAACTCGGCAGCGCGCCTGTTTAGCCCACTAGATTCGCTGCTGTATCGGCTCATTTGCATGGCTGGCAAGTGCGCGATGAGCCCAACATTGATGATCCCGAACTTCCTCGCCCCCATACCGTGGAGTTCCGTAAGGGTATTGTTGTATATGTCAATGAGGCGCTCAACTTCTGTTTTGTTATCCTTGAGCGGGAAGGTTAAGTAGAAGTTGCCCCATGGGAGGAGATCCATGGAGCCGACACCAATGAGGAACAAGGATTTGGACAAGAAAGTGTTCAGCAGCTTTCGGCTACCCAGCACAGCCTTTAGGTGGGCTCTGGTGGCCGCGAAATTCTTCACTTGCTCCGGTAGTGAAATGGTCATTTGTGCATTCTATACAAAAAAAAATCACATTCAGTACTGTAATGCATTTGCAATGTAACATTTTATTTTCTATGTACTTTCCCTAATCCCAGCGTTAGCAGAAGCATAGTTGACTCCGTGAAACCCTCCATAGTGCTCGGGATAGGCATCGGTAGTGAATGGTACATCTGGCATCTCTGAGCTTTTGCTGCAATGGCACACAGCATACGGTCGTCGACGACATTGATATCAACTATTCTCTAATTTTAAATTATAATTCATTTGACTTTTATATCATAAGTTTGACCATTCTGTCTTATTTAAAATTTTTACATAAATATAGTCAAATTTAAATGATTCTAGAAGAACTTTCATTAATAAAGTAAGCCATAATAAACAAAAATGACATTTTACACAATTTGTTTAGCGTAAAAAGGCAAAAATTTAAAACGGAGGAAGTATCATGCTATAGCATGTACATGCATATTCAGGTATGTACGTACCGATAAAGTCGGCAACGTTGTAGCCATTACTGAAATGCCCAGTGGGTTCAGAGTTGGGGGAGTCTATGCCGTAGTAAGGGTGGTTATTAGCTCGGGGAGCATCCCCCATTTTTTGACCTTCAGGCAAGTCGTTGTTGTTGCCGACATCAACAGCGCCCCATCCCCAAAGACAAAGATTGCCAGTAGCGAGGGCAGTGGCACCGGAACTGCTGCAGAAACCGGTGGTGGCGCTGGCTGTGGTGCAAGCGCTGAAGGTGGCTCTGGTTGTGCTACGGCGGCTGTACCTTGGGAAAGAACTTGGAGGGATATCGTTATTACTATCAAAAGGGTGTCACCAATGCTACCCTTCGTAGCGAAGTGCTGCATTATGGATTCCAAAATATGAGTGATTGCGAGCTGATAGATTACAAGATGCCAACCATTTTGTCAGCTGGTCTTATCCAACATTACGTTGCTTGCATTACTTAGGCACATAGCACATGCTCCGATTCGTCCTATAAATCTGAAGTCCAGCATCAACACAAAGATCTTGAAATGGTCAGATCGGAATCTCAATCGCTCTAGTGCGAAGATTAGTCCTTTGGTCAACTAGTTTGTTGACGGTATGGATTAATCTGGAGTTGCCTCCAGAACAGAGCAATCAACAGCATGCAGCTATGTAATATATTGCATAAAAAATACATAAGTAGTTTTGGAAATCATTTCATCTAGCTAGGAAATGTAATGTAATGCAAGGGCAATCTAGCAACACTTCAATGGGCACTTGCTCTCTCTGTGTCGTGCGATAAGGGCCATCATGCCGACATTGGAGATGTATAGATCACCCTTCTATTTGAACCTTCATTTCTGGATTATGGACCTTGAAAAGTATTGAGTGGGATGCAAGACGAAATAGTGTTACTTGAACTTGTTGCAAGGAGAGTATGACTTGCATGCATGTCTGGAAGCTGACTTGGTAAAAGATTGCAGACCACTTCTATTTCTCCTTTTGATGAAAGGGGTAGTTTGACAGGGAGTATGCTCATGTCACGTGCTAATCATATCCTTTTGGTAAAAGATTGCAGACCACTTATATTTCTCCATGTCTGCAATTTTACATGGATGAACAGCTAATCATATCCTACAACCAAACTCTATTTTTTAACTTTAAAGAATGGCAACAAAATTGCAAATTTTATCTCTGACATGGTGTCCATTTTTTTTTTGCCGAATTTGCACCTTTGGATGTAATGATGGAAACAATATTCTAAGCAGCACAAAGAATAAAATAAAAAGGCAAAAAGCTTCCATAGTCTTGGTTAAAAGAGAGAATAACGGACGAATAAACCGATGTTTAGATGGCCTATTCGATGTTTACATTGAGTTAATTAAAGATGGTCAATATTACACACATTGAAAAGAGGATGTCGAATGGTTCACATTCAATCTGCATAATATGGTAAGTGATTTTGACTCATAATGAAGATAGGAAGCGGAAAACTAACTATCTAAATTGCATTAAAATTGATTGTAGGGATAGATTTTTTTAGAAACCTGAATATATTTCAATATTCAACTACTGCATCGACCAATGCATGTAGCTGTTCATTATAACAATATCATCATCACAGTAATAATATCATCATCACAAGAGTTGATGAGGAGAAAAAAAAACATACGGTACAAAGAAATATATCCAAATTATTTCTATCCAATTTGAAATCTATTGCTAAAAAAACCATCGATTTGTAGCAAAGAATTCCATGGAGGTGGTCTCAAGCACACGACATCCCAATATTATTTGGGGGTGGGTCCTCTTTCTTTTGCAAGAGCGCCAAAACTTGTAGCCAATGTATACCCCTAAAGATCACCTGCATTGAGTAACACATCAGGTAATGTTAAAAACTACATCATTTCTAGAAAGCTAAATAGCCCAACAAAGTGCACTAGCTCCAACCAATATTTTGATTCTAATTTTGTTATCCGCCCCTATTAACCAACCATTAAACATATGATTCATATTTAAAGGACGTGTGATATTAAAATAAACATGCAGCATTCGCCAATAAGTATGGCCACTTGACAATAAAAAAAAGATGCTTCTTTGACTCATCAAGGTTACAAAAATCACCCTTTAAACATCCTTTCCACCGTCGTTTAGATAGATTATCTTTGGTTAGAACTATACCTTTAATTAAATACCACATGAATATCTTAATTTTTAAGGGCAAATTAAGCTTCCAAATAATATGATTGTGTCTAACAACGTTACGAGCAATAAGTGCCTTACACATAGATTTGACACAAACTATGTAAGAGATGGTCTTTGGAGATGCGGTTTTAGAGACATAGGAGACGCGGGTTAGGCGCGTCTCCAAATTTGCTTCTCCCATAACCTTGGTTTTCCCGCCTCTGCTGTATATTTTTAAACCTCATCTCCCATAATGGTACTAAAGGATGGGGAAAATCACAAAAAAAACATAATAAAATTAAACAGGGAGGGACCCCACTAGCCTGCTAACCTCACTCCAAGCGATCAAGTTGCAAGTCGTGTCATCTTCGCACGCTACACACGCAGGACTCGAACCCACGACCTCCCTCTCACGCATATCCCACTCTACCACTACACTACAGCATCTTATGTCCCCATATCCTGTTTTCATTCCCCACATATTATACGAAACCGAGTATAAATGGCTTGTTTGAGGCCCTAAACAAAACAAACTCAAATTAAAAACCTGTCAACTATAAAGTTTCATGACTCGTCGAAACCTACAACTTTCATATTGGTCATTTCTTCATTCGAGGTCATTTACGGAATTCAAATTTCAAATTTGAAATATTTTGAATTTCAACTTCATTGACAAGATGATCTCGAATGAAAAAACCTTCAACTATAAAGTTTTGTAACTTTTTGAAATCTACAACTTTCGTTTTGGTAGTTCCTCCATTTGACAACTTTTATTTTTGGTGAATTCTCCTCCCATAGTGAGAAATATGGGAGACGCGGTTTTGCTAATCCACATCTCCCATAACATGAGAGATGCCTGTTATAGAAGACGTCTCACATGGTAAGATATATGGGAGACGCGGATCTACTAATCCACGTCTCGTATAATATGAGAGACGCGTGGTACAACACAATGTCTCCCATAATCTAGAAAAACATCTCCCATAATCTAAAACATAGGAGATGCGAAAATTAAACCCGTGTCTCCCATAATAGGGGAGATACTTGATTTAAATCCACGTCTCCCATATGGTATATAGGAGTTGCAGGTTGTTCATGCGAACTTAGGGGAGACGCGGCCAGTAAATAAGCATCTCCTATACATCTTTGGAGACGCGGTTTAAACCCGCGTCTCCTACAAGGGAAAATGGCTACCGCAACGGCACCAAAACGTTGAGATAAGCGTAATTTCGTTGCAATAGTGAGGAAGCGCAACGCAGGCGTGGCGTTGGCAGGCGTTGAGTTTGCGACAGTTGCAATAACATATCGCAACAATTTTATTCAGCGTTGTTGTACATATGTGGTTGTCGCAACTATATTTAGTGTAGCAATACGATGAAACAACAACGATCATTGGTGTCGCATTAGTGGCATTAGCAACTACTGGCGTTGTTGCAATAATTAGTATTGCAACAATCGAGCCTCGTTGCAAACAATGACTATTACAACGCACCCTTGTGGTAGCAATACTAGATATCGCAATGTTATATGTTAGTAGCAAAAACACCAATGGTGTTGCAATAACCTTAGTTTTTGTTACGACGATGTTGGAGGTCGTTGCTATACACTTGTAGGGTATCACAATGATGTTAGAGGTCGTTGCCATATGCTTGGAGTGTATCGCAACGATGTTGGAGGTCGACTTTATATGCTTGAAGGGTATCGCAACGATGTTGGAGGTCGTTGCTATACACTTGGAGGGTGTCGCAACGCCATATAAATCGGTATTGCAACCAAAAGGTTTCACAAACGAAAATATTGCAATATATATATATATTAAATATTTTAATAATAAATAAATCCATCATTCTCTTGCAGCCCTTTTAAGTATCCAAAATAATAGTAACGGCACAAATGTAACTACAATCTCCTTTACATAACACAATTCAACAAAATGAAATTTCAAAGTAGAATTGTTGGTTCAGCTCCTCTTCTAGAAGACATCACTTTTATTTCCTTGCCCCAGCTACTCTAGCCTGCATAAGGAAAAGTATGTCATAAAGTTAGATGAGATAATAACATCTTGTATATTTTTTTTTGTCTAAGCACGATTTATTTTGTACCTAATGTTTCTTTTGGCCTCGGGTTTTATCAGCAGCAGCCATCTGATACAGAGCCAAAAGTGCAGATATGATTCTGAATCTTAGAGATATGAGCGGAAGAAAGTGAAGTGAAGGGAATCAGCCATACTAATAAATGCGAAAATCTTGCTTTATTAATTTAGGGATGAGCAATAGAAATACAAGTTTACTGGTTCAGTCACAACACCACAAGTTTTAGTAATTACTAGTAAAACTTGGTTCAGAAATCAGAAGAAAAAATTATGACACATTAGGCCACTGAAGGTAGATCAGATGAACACATTATGAATTCATTCATGGCATCTGAGTCTCAGGACACTTAAAGCGACCAAAGGAGAGGAGTATTACCTGGATATCAAGGCATATTGCTAACTTGCCATGTTCCTTACTCGGACACAAGAACCTAGCCGATTAAATAGACAATGTCACATAAGCTTGTATTTCTAGACAAGAGCATACATACAAACATAGGTGATTAATGAAGATTAATTTTTCATCACTAACCAAAGCTCCAGAAAAAGGATTAAATCAACACTTTGTATTGAGAATAATGTAGCAAAGATTAAATTACCATTCTAGACAAAGAATAGCACTAACAATGAATGATTACTGAGGTACAACACAAGTAATAGAAGCTAAAAGGACTAATATCTACTGCACAAGAGTACTGCTATATCTTTAAATACTCAGGGCTCAACCAAGAAGCATGCATGACAGGATTGCGGCCGGGTGATGTGGCCTGGTGCGGCCAGGTGATGTGGATCGCAGCAGAGTGATGTGGTTGGGGTGTGGCCATGGTGACGTTGCTCTTGTGGTGGGTTGACTTGTCTACCACATAAACGAGATTGCAACATAAAAATATTGTTTGTTATACTCAATTAACACATGGTGCAGCGGTAGTGCAGCTCTAGCTTTAGCATTTAGTTTTGAGTTCGAATCCTAGCTATGCACTATTTTTTTAGCATGAAATTTTTTTTTGTCTTCAATATTTCAGCAAAAATGCTATCTCCACTTATGATTTATTGTTTGATCTTTAATATTTCGTCAAAAACATTTTTACATTAGCAGCTGTGCAAAAAAGTTTTTTTTTTTCGCCATTTTTTCTAGGTAACAAGACATTATTAATTTGTTGTTCATGACCAATTCGTTTTAGCATCATAGTGTTTTGGGGCAAACTGTGATGAAATTGATAAAACTTGGGCATAAATGACGCTGATGAGCCATAAACGAGCTGGACACTAGCCTATACCTATGCCTTGTTGCAACAATTCAAGTTTAGTTGGTACACATATGACAATTGTGCAACGATGCTGATGTGCGTTGCCATGTCTATGCCTCGCTGCAACGCTTTGCTTTGTGTTGCAATAGCATACCCTCATTTACAACGCTCTCTGTTTATGTTGCTATATCCATGAATCATTTTGCAACTCTTTAGTTTCGTGTTGCCATAGCAAAGACTCTATCCCAACACTTGATACTAAGTATAACAATGCTATAATTCAGCTGCGATATTGTCCACTATTACAACAATTGTACAGAAGGGTTGCAACAATGTCACTGTAATTACAATGCACACATCAGCGTTGTCATACAGTCGATTTATTGCAACACACACTATTCAAATTGCAATGGTCCACCATTTGGTTGCAATATGCCACCCTATAGCAACAAAAACCGGCTAGTGTTGCAATAAACCCTATGTACTGCAATATTTTACCTTGGTGTTGCACTGGAAAGAGTAGCATTAGCCCAGCTCCCTTGTAGCGAAGAGTGTCTCCAAAGACCCTCTCTTACATAGTGAAAACCTCCCATTTTGTTATAAAGACCATGTAAATGTATCTCTCAACCTATCAAGTTATCACCCACCAATGATCTTCTTAAAGCAACATTTAGCGGGATGGATCTTAAAACCACTGCTACACACTACTACATTTTTTTTGCAAGATAGCGGCAAAACATTTTTTGAAGCATACAAAAAATAACTGCAGTTAATGCTAGTGATTAACTGAGGCAGTTACATTTTGACCGTCTCCTAAAATCGATTAACAGAGGCAGTTATTGTAACACAACTACCTCTGAAAACAGTGACCCCATGTAACACCCTAAAAATACCCTATTTAGAATTTAGTAATTAATTGGCTTTTTATATTCAAGTGCTCATGAAAAATGTAGGGAAAATAAAATTTTGTATAATTAAAAGCAAATATAGGGTATAGAAACATTATTGTTGCATTCATGCTGGAACATTTATTTTTGATTGTTGAATTCAAATTTGAATTTGAATTCAAATGAGAGTTTGAATAAAAGAAAAACCATTTCTTTTCCTCTCCCTTTCTCCCTCCTGTTTTCAGCCCAGCCGGCCCACTCCTCCTCCCCTTTCTTTCTTCCCCGCGGCCCAGCACTTTTCTCCTCGCGCGGCCCAGCAGCAGTCAGCCCACCGCAGCCCGCCAGCCCAGCCGCGCTCCCTTTCCCTCACTCCGCTAGCTGACAGGCGGGGCCCACGCGTCAGCGTCGTCTCCCACCTCACGCCGCGCCCGACCGAGCCCGGGTCGAACCCGACCCCGAGCTCGAGTCCGTGCCCGCGCCGCCTCCGACCTGCTTGGCGCGCACGCCAAGGAGCCCTAGGGCCCCTATGAAGCCGCCGCCACCCTCTCGCCCAAACCCCCAAACCTAGCCGCCACGCCCTCGCCTTGAGCTCGCGTCGCCACAACCCTAGCTCGCCGCCAACTCGTCGTTTCGCCGCCCCATTGTCGACGAGATCGGGTCCAGGAGCTTCGCCAGGTATAGAGGAGCATGCCGAGCCCCTAAACCCCCTCTCTCTCGCCTTGTAGCGCTTGTGCAAGCATGCCGTCGGTCCCTGTCCGCCGCCGCTCGTCGCCAGCCACCACCGTCGCCCGAGCCTCGAGCACAACCCCCAAAACGGGTTCGCCGTCGCCTCCTCTCTCTCCCGGGCCAAACGCGGTGATGTTTGGAGCTCCCTAGCGCCGGTTATGCTTGATTCCGGCGAGACTCCGGCGAAGCGCCACCGCGCCTCTGCCACCGGCGACCTTAAACTCCCGATCTAATCTCCGCCGTTAGATTCCCATCCAACGGCCCAGATCTAAACCGAGCCCGGTTCACCATGGACCCGTGGACCGTGGTCTACGGTCGGTCCACGGCACAGTTGACCGTGACGTCAGCTGACGTCAGCCATCAGCCGCCGCCGTAGCATTTTTGCAAAAGAGCCCCTGCTGTTTTCGGAAATCAATCCGCGGTCCAGAGCAGTTCAAAAATAATTACAGTTTAGTCCTTTTCTTTTGGTTTAGCCCCTGCGCTTTTGAAAAATAGTGCCTACCGTCCTAGATGGCTGATTTACTCGTTAGCCCTCAGGTTTTTATATGAAATTATGTTTTAGGTCCCTGGTTTCTTTCAAAAACACCCTTGGAAGCCTAAAAGTCTCACCAGCAAGCCCCTAGAGCCCGTTTTAAGCATAGTTTCTCCGTTTTAACTCCGATTTGAGTGATTTTCGCACTCACGTGTTCGTAGTGAAGCGTACAGCAACTCTAGAGCCTTCTTTTCATCTTTTGTTTATGTTTGGTATATTGTTCTAATCAAATACCTTGTTTGCATGTATGTGTGGATGCTTGTGTCACTATACCACAACACCACATTAGCAACACATGTGAGTCGGTAAAAATCCATAATCACCGATGAACTATCAGTCGGTAAAAGGTTCCAACGAACTGTCCGTCGGTAATTCAGTATTGGCTGATTGATGATCAGTCGGTATATATATTTATCTGTGTCGTTGGAGAATCAGTCGGTACAAGTCATTTGGAAGGTCCAACCGTCGGTCGCTTAAACTCTATGGGCCTTGTCAAAGCCCACGTGAAAGGCCCGGCCTGTCACCACTCCTGTACATATATAACTGTCGAACCCTATCTTCTAAGCCTCCCTCCTCACCCCCACCCTCCATCTCCCAGCCGCCACACGACCAAAGCTCTTGCCACCATGCCCTCCGCTGCAGCCTGGCCTCTATCCCGTGAGCCTCCGCTGCTGCTCTCGCCACCGGGCCCTTCACTGCTGCTCTCGCCGCCGGGCCCTTCGCTGCTGCTCTGTCGCTGGTGGCTGCCCCCTCCGCATCCTCATCGCCGGGTTCTGGAGGCAGCCCTTCCCCATCGTCGTCGCAGGGTCCTGCACCAGTTCAGAAGTATCGCCCTCGTCCGCCGCGATAGATTGCGTGGTGGTGTGAGTCCTACGGCAGTACGGCAGGCTGACCACCGCAAGATCTAAGACCAGGAGAGCAATGAACTTGCCCAGAAGCTGCAGATTTCACGGGAGTTCAGAGGTAAAATACAAGTAGTTCTTTAGGTTCTTTCCCCTTGATTCCTCCTTCAGATCCACGTGTGACTTCAGATCCATTTTGAAGGGATGGAGTGTGACTTCTGTTCTGAATCCCCAAATAATAGTGTATGCTGCAGTTCCATGCCCAATTTGTAGATCTAGAACAACATACTAAAACATAATTTAAGTGATTCTGGAAGTATAATCATTGCCTTTCTGAAACAAGACTAGCAATTTAAGGTGTGAGTGAATTCTGAAATGGAGTGACATTGTACTATATTTATTTCGATGCATTGCAAATTGCAGTGGAGTGACATTGTACAATATTCATTTGTGATTCAGACCCAGCACCTAATTGTATCTTTATTTCTTTGCTTTGAGAATGAGTTTGAAGACTGATTGCATGTCAGTTTTGGTTTACAGGGACTTCACTGATTGCATGTCAGTTTTGGTTTACAAGAACTTCTAGGAGAGGTGTCATGGTAGAAGCTAAGTCAAAGTGCTGAGACGCTGATTAATGCTAACATAAGTTATATTTAGTTAGGACGTGTGTAGATATATAACATATCATCTATTGTGTTACAATTTAATGTAACATTATGAGTTTACACTACATGAATATAATCAGTGTCTCAGTGACGTGATGATATATGTATGGTCAATGTGGTTAAATTAGATTTTTATTTTTTTTGTTTTCCATTCAATGATCCCGTCTGATCATCAGTCGGGATAAACTGTGGAAGGGCGACTGAGGGTCAGTCGGTATAAACTTATCGGTCGGTATAAGTTTATCCCGACGCCACTTTTAGCGACACATAGTGTAGGTCGGCATAACTCTATACCGACTGATGTTCAAACGCTAAAACGACTTATACCGACTAAAATGAAGTTGCTATCTTGGGGCTGTGGTATAGTGTGTGGTGATCGATGTGAGTAGTTGACGAGCCGTTCGAGTTCGCCGATGATCCCGTTCCCGAAGAGCAGGTGCAGCAGCAGTTCACTGAGGAAGGCAAGTATAACACGGACAATCCTTGTTACCTATACACCATTTAATCATCTAATTCATATGCATGTGTCTAATATTGATATACACTAAGGATGTTCCTAGTCTTTACCTTATTCCTTGTTTACCCGAGTTTTATGCATTATGGTTAGTCTATGCTACGCGCTGCAACCAACATTTATTTTTATGTTAATATTGAATTAATGGTTCACCTCAATGATGACTAAAAGATGCTTTTTAGCAACATGATTCGGGGAACTAGAGCATGTGCTTCGTGCTTTGTTCTAGTGTCTCTATAAGGTTTGGTCTAGGGAATTAGCGCATGTGCTTCGTGCTTTGTTCTAATGCCTCTCCGTAAGGTCCGGTTCATAAAGCGGCAACCCAGGAACTTGTTCGCCGCCGTTGGAACTATAATGGCTCTGGTCTTGGATAACTAGCTTGTACGTCTCTAGCTCGCCAGTGGTTGTGGGGAGCATGGGTGAGAGTATAGTTTGATCCATCGAGGATGGATTTATCCGTTGGCTATGTCTCGTTAGGCAAAGTCCCATGATGTAAGCGCCCGATGTACGGCAGCTTCACACGTTGCGATGATTGCACTCTCGCTCTGGACGCCATTGACCCCCTCACGTTGCGCCCTGAGCGTACGTCAATCTCGTTGCCTTGGGTTATGCTGCCTATGTTGAACCAAAACGGCTACTGTGCTTGTTAGGGTGTTTTCTGAAAGTCCTAGTAACATAAGTTCTTTTGGATTTATGTGACCGGCGGGTAAAGGGCGAAACCTCTGCAGAGTATTGATCTATCATGATAGTCGTGCTCACGGTTACGAGCGGCCTGGATCCTTTTTTATTAGAAGATGAAGTTAGTGGTTGATGTTGGTTTGTTCTATAATTACTTATACATTGCTATTAATGAGTTCATACTTGGGTTCTACTCATTTGTAGTAAATTGGATGATAATAAAATGAAACAACTAAAAGTGCTAATGCAGTACAACCATGTCAAGCCTTTTGTTCTTGCGTAACCCGTGTTATACTTGTTAAGTAAGATGGTTTACTTACCCTTGCAACTATTCAACAAAATCCCGGATGGGTAACAGATGGAGCAGTGAATGATCAGTCACTTGCTGAGTTTCCGAAGGATCTGCCGTACTTCTAGCTGTGTTCAACCAGTCGGTGTCCCTGTGGACTTGAGGCTCTACCTAGTTAAGACATTTAATGATATTAAGACTTCCGCTATGTTATTCGTGAAAGACTATGTCTTGTGTTAAACTCTGATGTAAATTATTTTATTCGAGCATTGTGTTCTCTATGATTCAATATTTGTAATCTATATGTGTTCTGTGGACATCCTGGGCACACATATGGAAGCATTCGGATTCCTTGGAAATCTGGGTATTACACCCCATCTCAGAGGCGGTTGCAAAATCCACCTCTGAAAATGGGTTTTAACCGCCTCGGTTAATGTTTTCTATACTAGTGTACAGTGGCACTTTTCTTACAAAAATGTTATAGAGTCATGGGTATTGGTCTGTAAGCGTAGTATTATTGAGTCAAACATCCTCCCAAAATCTAACTTGAGTACAATCCTCCAAGTTAAATTTTCCTAATCTCAAAAATTGGTCTTTGACCTTCATTAAGCCTGACAAAAAATGACAGTCACCAGGCATGTTTGTAACTTGAGTGATAGTATTATATCTCAAGTACTTTTTCTTAAGAATATTTTGCCATAGTGCTCCTTGTGTTTTGGTGTGCACATAATTTTCCATTTTGTCAACCTATATTTTTTCTTATGTCCACATCACTTTGCTAAAAGAATCTTGATCTATAATAGTTCCATTTTTTTTATTCCTTTTGCCAGTTCGAAGAAAGAAAGCATACACATTGATAGGTTGCTAAGGACTGACTTAATTAACACCAAACGACCTCCTACAGAAATACCTTTCCATCCACTTAAATTTTTCTGAAACCTTTCATCTATCTCTTTCCAATCTGAGTTCCTAAGTGTTCTATGATGCATCGGAACACTTAGGTATCTAAAGAGGAAGGAACCCATGTCACATCCAAAGATTTGTGAGTATTCCCCCTTATGTTCCTTGGGCGCACCATAACAAAATAACTCATCCTTATGGAAGTTAAGTTGGAGACCGGAAAGTTGTTCAAAAATACTAAGTAAAAGCTTCAAATTCTTTGCCTCCTCTAAGTCGTGCTCCATAAAAATTGTAGTATCATCAGCGTATTGTAAAATAGAGAGACCATCATCTACCAATTCTGGTACTACTGCAAACTGGCCATTATCTTTGGCAACAGCCGTGAGGGTGGCTAACATATCTACTGTGATACTAAATAAAATCTATGATAAAGGATCACCCTTCCTGAACCCTTTAAATAAAATTGTTTTAATTCCTACACTACCTTGAGAAGTTAGATATGACGTGCATGTAAAAGAACGCTGGGTATTCTGGTGTTTTACAACAGACAATTTTATTAAATTTGAAGAGCTATCTGTATGAATTTCAACTAGATGGTCTATCCTAGAAATAGTTTATTTGTCATAATTCTATGTATTTATAGCGTCCATTTAGAATACCATGGTAGCATGTTTGATACATAGACGGTCTTTCGTAGAACCGTCAATGATTAATAAAGCACAACTGATGGCTTATTATAGGCAAGGCCTACAATAATCAATCACCAATTCTACTTTTCTATTACTAACAAACACAGTGACCTCAAATTAAAAACTTCCAACAAAGAATTACAATTACTAAAAAGAGATAGAAGAACAATGAATTTGATTTTACAATTAGTCATTGTGGCGCTATACCTTCTCTACTATAATCTTCTCCACTATGAGTTGAGTACCTCTTGCTGCGATAATGACTAAGAATAATTACATTTAATTTATTGAAAGGAACTGTTATATGTTAACGTGTTGAGATATTGTACGAGTTATGCACGTGAGTTAGTTAGGCTGATCTCGGTAGAGTCTAGAAGCTAGATTAGATAAGTTAGAGTTTGTTGTAAAAAGATGAAAGTTGTTGTAGATGAGATCAGTACAACTACCTCACGGCATTATCGTGTAAGCCATGCAAGGGGCTCTTCCTTGCCTATTTAACAAAGGTGCGGCCTCCTACGGGAGGTTCAACACTTCCCAACATTTTCTACATGGAATCAAGAGCCATCCTCTAAATCACATCCACCTTAAACCCTTCCCATGGTGAGTTCCTCCACTGGAGTCGTTCTTGCCTCCACCATTGGTCACCCGGTGACCGAAAAGCTCACCAAGGTGAACTTCGCCCTATGGAAGATCTAGGTGCTCCCCACCATACGTGGAGCACAACTGATGGGCTACATTGATGGCACCATTATCGCCCCTCCTCATCAGATTGAGGAGGACAAAGATGGGAAGAAGCAGATGGTCCGTAACCTGGCGTTCGACGACTGGGTGTTAAAGGACCAACAGGTCTTTAGTTACCTTGTTGCCTCTCTTCACCGTGACATTTTAGCACAGGTCTCAACCTGCGTCACCACACGAGGACTATGGCAGGCGATCAAGGTGATGTTCGCCTCCCAAACTCGTGCACGCTCCGTCAACACTCGCATTGCGCTGGCCACCACCAAGAAGGGGGCGCTCTCGATCACAGAATATGTGGCCAAGATGCGTGCGCTTGGAGATGAGATGGCGGCAGCCGGCAAGCCTCTAGAGGGTGAGGAGATGGTGTCCTTCATCGTCACAGGCCTTGACATTGAGTTCAACCCCGTCATCTCCGCCGTCTTCGCCCGTGTCGAGCCGATCACTGTCAACGAGCTCTTCACCCAGCTCCTTGCCTTTGAGCAGCGCATGGATTTATACCATGGCGCTTCAGGCGGCTCTGCCAACTCCACATGTCGTGGTCGTGGCACTGGCAGCCCCGGTCCTGGAGGGGGGCGAGAGGGGCGGCCTGCCCGGGCCTCCAAAATCTAGGGGCCCCACTGCCGCAGGTGTACATACACTAGCATCAACCCCTACGTCTGCTTCGCCGCCCGATGGCATCTCCCTCCGTGAGCCACGATGCAATTAACAGATATTGATTAGCAGCCACGCCAGAGTAGATGATCCACACACACTACGTGAGCATGCTTATGCTCCACGTAAGGCCACGTTTGGCAAGGTAGCACGGCGACGATATGTAAAACAGGAAGCTACTAGGCAACAGCGGCCAGTGGGCCAGCACCGGAAGAGGTACGAATTTTATCCTCATGCCGAAGCCTTTAACGCTAACCTGCTCAAGATTTTGATTTTGGAATGACGATGTTCTGTGCACAAGGAAATGAATCAATCAATTGACAATTAGTTTAGGAAAAGATAATAGGAGTAGATTTGAGAATTCTATGTGATTCCTTGAGTTCATCAAATACCTTTTAAGGTTGCCCTTCCAAGTTTCAGTTGCTTTTTTTTAAAAAAAAAACAGATTCAAGAAATTATTGCATATAATTGATAGAAGTTTTTAAGATAACATCATATATACTAATATATAAAGATAAATTTATGTGAATTTGTTTTGACGCACTTATAATTATTGGTAGCATTTTTTTATAAGATTTACATCATCATCATTATTATCATTCCCATTATATATTTAGAGGGCCCATTTTTAAAGCTTGCCCTGGGCCCCTAAACTCTTAGGACCGGCCCCTGGTGGTCGCGGAGGAATCCGTGGTGGCCGCGGCAATGGAGGCCGTGGTCGTGGCAGCACCAACAGACCCAAGGTCAAGTGCCAACTCTGCAAGAAGGAGGGACACTCGGTGATGGAGTGCTGGCACCGGTTGACGAGGACTTCGTCGCGCCTTAAGAGAAGAGTGCTAATGCTGCCGCGGGGAAAAACTATGGCGTGGACACAAACTGGTTCACCGATACCGGCTCAACTGCCCACATCACCGCCGCACTTGACAAGATGGTCATCAGAGATCGCTACAATGGAGGGGATCAGATCCATGCTGTGAATAGTGCAGGTATGAGTATCAAACACATTGGTCGTGTTGTATGTAAATCCCCCCGACACAATTTTATTCTGAATAATGTTTTGCATGTCCCAAGTGCCCAAAAGAATCTTGTATCTGTCCATAGACTTGCTCATGATAATAATGCCTATCTAGGGTTTGTAACACCCAGATTTTCAAGAAATCCGAATGCTTCCATATGTGTGCCCAGGATGTCCACAGAACACATATAGATTACAAATATTGAATCACAGAGAACACAATGCTCGAATAAGTTAGTTTACATCAGAGTTTAACACAAGACATAGTCTTTCACGAATAACACAGCGGAAGTCTTAATATCATTAAACGTCTTAACTAGGTAGAGCCTCAAGTCCACAGGGACACCGACTGGTTGAACACAGCTAGAAGTACGGCAGATCCTTCGGAAACTCAGCAAGGGACTGATCATTCAATGCGCCATCTGTTACCCATCCGGGATTTTGTTGAATAGTTGCAAGTGTAAGTAAACCATCTTACTTAACAAGTATAACACGGGTTATGCAAGAACAAAAGGCGTGACAAGGTTATATTGCATTAACACTTTTAGTTGTTTCATTTTATTATCATCCAATTTACTACAAATGAGTAGAACCCAAGTATGAACCCATTAATAGCAATGTATAAGTAATTATAGAACAAACCAACATCAACCACTAACTTCATCTTCTAATAAAAAAGGATCCAGGCCGCTCGTAACCGTGAGCACGGCTATCATGATAGATCAACACTCTGCAGAGGTTTCGCCCTTTACCCGCTGGTCACATAAATCCAAAAAAACTTATGCTACGAGGACTTTCACAAAACACCCTAACAAGCACAGTAGCCGTTTTGGTTCAACATAGGCAGCATAACCCAAGGCATCGAGATTGACGTATGCTCAGGGCGCAACGTGAGGGGGTCAATGGCGTCCAGAGTGAGAGCGCAATCATCGCAACGTGTGAAGCTGTCGTACATCGGGCGCTTACATCATGGGACTTTGCCTAACGAGACATAGCCAACAGATAAATCCGTCCTCGATGGATCAAACTATACTCTCACCCATGCTCCCCACATACGCCTTTCGGTAACCACTGGCGAGCTAGAGACGTACAAGCTAGTTATCCAAGACCAGAGCCATTATAGTTCCAACGGCGGCGAACAAGTTCCTGTGTTGCCGCTTTATGAACCGGACCTTACAGAGAGACATTAGAACAAAGCACGAAGCACATGCTCTAATTCCCTAGACCAAACCTTATAGAGACACTAGAATAAAGCACAAAGCACATGCTCTAGTTCCCCGAACCATGTTGCTAAAAAGCATCTTTTAATCATCATTGAAGTGAACCATTAGTTCAATATTGACAATAAAAATAAATGTTGGTTGCAGCGCGTAGCAAATACTAACCATAATGCATATGACCCGGGTAAACAAGGAATAAGGTAAAGACTAGGAACATCCTTATTGTATAACAATATTAGACACATGCATATGATTGGGGTCGTTTGGTCGCCAGAGTTCGGCTGCACAGCCGGCTCCGTGGCGGAACCTCGCCGGAGTTGGGGTTTCCCGGCGCTACAGAGCACCAAACCTCGCCGCGTTTGGCCCGGAAGAGAGAGGAGGAGATGGGGAACTTCTTTTGGGGGTTCTACTCGAGGATTGGGCGACGGCGGCGGCTGGCGACGAGCGGCGGTGGCTTGGCATCTCCGGTGAGCTCGCACAAGCGCTACGCGGCGAGAGAAAGAGGGAAAATGGGCTCAGCGGGTTCCCTGCTACCTTGCGAAGCTCCTGGGCGTGACCTCGTCGACAATGAGGTGGCGAGGCGGCGGGTTGGCGCTCGGCTAGGGTTTGGCAACGGCGGCGTTGCGAAAACTCGATTGGCGGCTAGGGTTCGCGTAGGGTCCAAGCGAGGGGGTGGCGGCACTTAAATAGGGGCTGGGGAAGAGTCCTTGGCGTGCGCGCCAAGCTTGGGCGAGGTCCGGGACGCGGCGGATTTGGCGGCGGTGCGGTGTCCTGCTCGGACACGACGCAAGGAAGGCGGGCACGGCGCTGGCGGGGAAAAGAGCGCTGACAGGTGGGACCCACTGGCAGCGACTGCGGAGAGGAGGCGCTGCTGGGCTGTGGCTGCTGGCTGGGCCATGCTGGGCCGCTTGCTGGGCTGCGCGGGAGGAAAAAGAAAAGGAAGGGAGAGGGAAAAGGAAATGGGCCGCTGGGCTGAAAACAGGAGGGAAAAGAGAGAGGAAAAGAAATAGTTTTTCTTTTATTCAAACTCTCATTTGAATTCAAATTCAAATTCAAATTTGAATTCATCAATAAAAAATAAATGCACCAGCATGAATGCAACAATAATGTTTCTATTTCCTATATTTGCTTTTAATTATTCAAAATTTTATTTTTCCCTATATTTTTCATAAGTACTTGAATATAAAAAGCTAATTAACTGCTAAATTTTAAATAGGGCATTTTTAGGGTGTTACAAATCTACCGCCCTTAAAATGAATCTCGTCCCCGAGATTCGGATGTGGATTGGAAGAGATATGGATATTCTGCCTTGAGATCATCCTCTCCTTCCCAAGTTACTTCACCTTCTGAATGACGATTCCACCGAACCTTGCACATACGTATGACCTTGTTCCTGGTGATCCACTCAGACTCCTCCCAAACCTTGACTGGTCTCTGAGGTCTTGATTGCATGATACTCAATCTTCTCTCCTGATGGAGCCACTAACTGAACTGCACGCTTGGAACACTGTATGACTGCTTCGTACTTTGCTAGTCAGCTCATTCCCAAGATGAGATCCATTATGATGGAGTTCAGGACTATAGGGTGTGCTAAGAAGTCTACCCCCCTTATGTTAAGTGCTACATTAGGACAACGTAATGTGGCCCGAAGTTCTCCTCCCGGTGAGTTAACCAACATGGTATTTCCCATAGGTTGCATAAGCATCAAGTTCTTTTTCATGAAATCAGCAGATATAAAAGCATGCGAAGCTCCAGAATCAAACAAAACTGTAGCTGGTTGTGAGTTGACCGGAAACGTACCGACTACCACATATGTGGCTCCTTCTGCAGTTTCTGCTCCCACATGGTTGAGCCTGCCCTTGGCGTAGTTCTGCTGGCAATGATTCCCCTGTGCCTGCTGCTGATTCCCATTCTGAGCTGGTTGTAGTCCTGCCTTCTGGTTGCTATTCTGACCGGTGGAGTTCTGGACCCTCTGGGGACAAGAGTTAGCATAATGTCCCTGTTCACCACAGTAGTAGCACGCCCTCAGGCCGACAGGAATGGTGTTAGCCTGGGTGGTGTGTGAAGCCTAAGTGTTCTGCTGCACGTTCTGGTAGTGCTGCTGTTGCTGTGGTGGTGGGTACTGGGGACGCTGCTAGTTCTGGCCGCGGTTCAGAAGGCTTTACTGTCCCTGAGTGCGCTGCTGATTCACCTGCTGGGGGTTGTAGCGGGAGCGGACATTGCTGCCTTATTGCTGGCTCATGATCCTCCTCTTCTTGTCCTCAATCTCACGGCGCTTGTGCTCCACCATCAGAGCACCATCGACCAGCTCGCTGAAGGTTGGAAAGGTGATGCACATCAACTGCAGCTGCAAGGCATCCTGGAGTCCACCCTGGAAGCGAGTCTGCCTCTTCCGGTCTGTTGACACCTCATCCGGTGCGTAGCGGGCCAGCTCAAGGAACTTGTCATGACAGGCAGTGACACTCATTCCTTCCTGCGTCAGAGCTAGGAACTCCTTCTTCTTCAGGATCATCAGTCCCTCAGGCACATGGTGAGCACGGAAGTCGTCACTGAACCGCTGCCAGGTGATCTGGTCGCGATTGGGTTGCGCATATTGGTATGCCACCCACCAGTCGAGAGCAGCTCCTTCAAACTGTCCTGAGGCGTAGAGCACGTTCTCCCTGTCATCACACTGAGCAATGTCGAGCTGTCTCTCCACTGCCTTGATTCAGTCTTCAGCTTCCATGGGGTCCTTGGCGTGGGAGAACTTTGGCGGGCGCCCCTTCAAGAATTCTCCCCTCTTGTCCCGGATGGGCTGCGGAGGTGGCTGAACAGGTGGATTCTGCAGGTTCTGCTGCATCAAAGCTATGGCCTGGGTCAACTGCTGCATCGTCTGTGTCTGCATGCGGACCAGATCCTCCATGGTGGGCGCCTGGTTCTGGTTCTGGTTGCCACCACCCGACGATCCTCTTGTCCCAACCATCTGTCATTTATTAAACAATCACAGATCAAAACCC
This sequence comes from Digitaria exilis, assembly GCA_015342445.1. Classification (NCBI taxonomy): domain Eukaryota; kingdom Viridiplantae; phylum Streptophyta; class Magnoliopsida; order Poales; family Poaceae; genus Digitaria; species Digitaria exilis. The sequence continues at coordinate 69,719 of JACEFO010000273.1, forward strand.
CAACATTCACATTCACAGTCATGTCTGAACCAGTGTCAAGAACAGAAGCAATCCACTGACAAGATAAGGTACTCAGGCGATAGGAAAGATAATAGATGATGTGCAAAAGAGGTTAAGAACCCAACTATTTATTCATTAAATACCTTATACCTTAATCCAATACTAGATGATTGCAGACTTTCATCCACGCTCATCACAATCGTTACAAAGATCCAAATCACACATAAGCATAATAATAAATCATCCAAGCATTTAAAGACATGGTGTACACACGACTCGACACACTAAGACTCATCTCTTTTTTTTTTGACTCAAAACGTACTACTCGATCCCTATTACAACTTCATTGAAGCATCTAGGGGTCGACGGTGGTGTGGGCGGCAGGGGAGTTGTAGCGTGGCCTCCTGCGCTGTGGTGACTCTCCACGGTACTCTGGGCTGCGGGGTGCGGGTCCTCCTAACTGGTGCTGTAGCTCCTCATTCTTCTCCTGCATGGCGGTGAGCTTCCTCCTTAGCATGGCATTCTCATCAGACAAAGCATCAAACTCTGTGTTGAGAGTAGCCACAAGCGCCACTGTGGAAGCAAGCTGGGGGTCTTGAACATTCGCGGTAGACGCGATGGTGCAAGCTATGGCACCACTCTTGCGGCGGGGGTGGTACCTCTTTGGCTCATCCTTGATCTTGGCGAAGCACTTGTGACGATAAACGTGGTAAGCTTGGCATGCAGCATCAGCGATCCCTGCCTCCTGGGTATCACAGTCAGACATAGCGTAGTGAACCGATATCTCGCGAGCAGCCCTTGCCATCTCATCGGTCACCCTCACGTGCACTGCGGTCCTCCAAAAGCTGCGGTAGAGAACGTGCGTCCACCACTCACTGCGGTACTCCACTCCAACACGACCGAAGCGGTAGCGGGTACGAAGCACTCTGAGAAGCCTGTTGTGGTAGAAGTAGTCGCCTCCATCCTGGACGAACTAGTAGACGATCCACCGGAGCATGCGTGGAGCTATCTGGCACGGCGACAGGACATGTGTAGGGCTCTGGGGCACTTCATCATCATTGGATGCATCTCCAGTGTCGGCGTCCATCTCTTCATCATCAGTTGCGGCCACCATCTGGTCTTCTTGCCCTCCTACTGCGGACTCAAAAGTCTCAGGCTCTCGCTCCTCGGGTTCCTCCTCTTCAGGCTCCTGTTGTGGCTCCTCTGCGACTTGCTGTCTCTGAAGCTCCTGTTGCTTGCGCATCCGCACCCAGTCCCTGTAGGTGTCCGGGTTCTGCCTCTTCAGCGGGTACTCTGCGACACGGTTTGGGAGTTCCGACATCTTGGGCCTACGGGGGTCACGTACGTGCGAGCCAGCTATAGAAACAAGATGAGCGAGTAGACAAAAGTTAGAAACTTTTTCACAATAGACAATGGTAGGATAGAACACCATTTTAAAAATAAAAACTCAACTCCAAGGTAGAAGATAACAAAAGAGCAAGGATTAAGCAAAATCTTACCGACCGTTCTATCTAGGTTGTGATCCTATAGTCAGCATGGCTCTGATACCAACTTTGTAACACCTAGATTTCCAAGAAATCCAAATGCTTCCATATGTGTGCCCAGGATGTCCACAGAACACATATAGATTACAAATATTGAATCACAGAGAACACAATGCTCGAATAAGTTAGTTTACATCAGAGTTTAACACAAGACATAGTCTTTCACGAATAACACAGCGGAAGTCTTAATATCATTAAACGTCTTAACTAGGTAGAGCCTCAAGTCCACAGGGACACCGACTGGTTGAACACAGCTAGAAGTACGGAAGATCCTCCGGAAACTCAGCAAGGGACTGATCATTCAATGCTACATCTGTTACCCATCCGGGATTTTGTTGAATAGTTGCAAGTGTAAGTAAACCATCTTACTTAACAAGTATAACACGGGTTATGCAAGAACAAAAGGCTTGACAAGGTTATACTGCATTAACACTTTTAGTTGTTTCATTTTATTATCATCCAATTTACTACAAATGAGTAGAACCCAAGTATGAACCCATTAATAGCAATGTATAAGTAATTATAGAACAAACTAACATCAACCACTAACTTCATCTTCTAATAAAAAAGGATCCAGGCCGCTCGTAACTGTGAGCACGGCTATCATCATAGATCAACACTTCGCAGAGGTTTCGCCCTTTACCCGCTGGTCACATAAATCCAAAAGAACTTATGCTACGAGGACTTTCACAAAACACCCTAACAAGCACAGTAGCCGTTTTGGTTCAACATAGGCAGCATAAGCCAAGGCATCGAGATTGATGTATGCTCAGGGCGCAACGTGATGGGGTCAATGGCGTCCAGAGCGAGAGCGCAATCATCGCAACGTGTGAAGCTTCCGTACATCGGGCGATTACATCACGGGACTTTGCCTAACGAGACATAGCCAACGGATAAATCCGTCCTCGATGGATCAAACTATACTCTCACCCATGGTCCCCACATACGCCTTTCGGTAACCACTGGCGAGCTAGAGACGTACAAGCTAGTTATCCAAGACCAGAGCCATTATAGTTCAAACGGCGGCGAACAAGTTCCTGGGTTGCCGCTTTATGAACCGGACCTTACGGAGAGAAATTAGAACAAAGCACGAAGCACATGCTCTAATTCCCTAGACCAAACCTTATAGAGACACTAGAACAAAGCACAGAGCACATGCTCTAGTTCCCCGAACCATGTTGCTAAAAAGCATCTTTTAATCATCATTGAAGTGAACCATTAATTCAATATTGACATTAAAAATAAATGTTGGTTGCAGCGTGTAGCAAATACTAACCATAATGCATATGACCCGGGTAAACAAGGAATAAGGTAAAGACTAGGAATATCCTTATTGTATAAAAATATTAGACACATGCATATGAATTGTATGATTAAATGGTGTATAGGTAACAAGGATTGTCTGTGTTATTCTTGCCTTCCTCAGTGAACTACTGCTGCACCTGCTCTTCGGAAACGGGGTCGCCAACGAACTCGAACGGCTCGTCAACTACTCACATCGATCACCACACAAGCATCCACACATACATGCAAACAAGATATTTAATTAGAACAGCACACCAAACATAAACAAAAGATGAAAATAAGGATTTAGAGTTATTGTACGCTTCACTACGAACACACGAACACAAAAATCACTCAAATCGGAGTTAAAACGGAGAAACTACGCTTAAAACGGGCTCTAGGGGCTTGCTGGTGAGACTTTTAGGCTTCCAGGGGTGTTTTTGAAAGAAACCAGGGACCTAAAACATAATTTCATATAAAAACCTGAGGGCTAACAAGCAAAACAGCCATCTAGGATGGCGGGCACTATTTTTAAAGACCGCAGGGGCTAAACCGGAAGAAAAAGAACTAAACTGTAATTATTTTTGAAACGCGCTGGACCGCAGGTTAATTTCTTAAAAACAGAGGGGCTCTTTTGCAAAATTGCCACGGCGGCGGCTGACGGCTGACATCGGCTGACGTCACGGTGAACTGTGCCGTGGACTGGCCGTAGACCGTGGTCCACGGGTCCACGGTGAACCGGACACGGTTTAGATCTGAGCCATTCGATCTAGATCAGACGGCTGCTGTTGATTGGGGTCGTTTGGTCGCCGGAGTTCGGCGGCGCGGCCGGCTCCGCGGCGGAACCTCGCCGGAGTTGGGGTTTCCCGGCGCTACAGGGCACCAAACCTTGCCGCGTTTGGCCCGAAAGAGAAAGGAGGAGATGGGGAACTCGTTTTGGGGGTTCTACTCGAGGATTGGGCGACGACGGCAGCTAGCGACGAGCGGCAGTGGCTTGGCGTCTCCGGTGAGCTCGCACAAGCGCTACGCGGCGAGAGAAAGAGGGAAAAAGGGCTCAGCGGGTTCTCTGCTACCTTGCGAAGCTCCTGGGCGTGATCTCGTCGACAATGAGGCGGCGAGGCGGCGGGTTGGCGCTCGGCTAGGTTTTGGCGACGGCGGCGCTGCGAAAACTCGATTGGCGGCTAGGGTTCGCGTAGGGGCCAAGCGAGGAGGTGGCGGTACTTAAATAGGGGCTGGGGAAGAGTCCTTGGCGTGCGCGCCAAGCTTGGGCGAGGTCGGGGACGCGGCGGATTTGGCGGCGGTGCGGTGTCCTGCTCGGACACGGCGCGAGGAAGGAGGAGAAGATGACAAGCGGGCCCGGGGTGTCAGTGGCAGAGAGCGGAGGGGGGCGCGGCTCTGGCAGGGAAAAGAGCGCTGACAGGTGGGACCCACTGGCAGCGACTGCGGAGAGGAGGCGCTGCTGGGCTGTGGCTGCTGGCTGGGCCATGCTGGGCCGCTTGCTGGGCTGCGCGGGAGGAAAAAGAAAGGGAAGGGAAAGGGAAAAGGAAAGGGGCCGCTGGGCTGAAAACAGGAGGGAAAAGAGAGAGGAAAAGAAATGGTTTTTCTTTTATTCAAACTCTCATTTGAATTCAAATTCAAATTCAAATTTGAATTCATCAATCAAAAATAAATGCACCAGCATGAATGCAACAATAATGTTTCTATTTCCTATATTTGCTTTTAATTATTCAAAATTTTATTTTTCCCTATACTTTTCATGAGTACTTGAATATAAAAAGCTAATTAATTACTAAATTTTAAATAGGGCATTTTTAGGGTGTTATAGAGTTTCATCTAATTTTTTCCTCATTAAGGACCGGGACACGAGGACAATTCCACTGGAAGGAACGTGTAAGAGGGGGCTCTACCCTCTTCCTGCTGCTGAATTTGATCACAAGCAAGCCCTTAGTGTCTCTGGCATCGCCACACCTTCCCTGGAGCGGTGGCATCAACGTCTTGGCTTCCATCCTATAGTGTCATTCATCAAGTAGTCCAACAAAATAAATTGTCCTACTCTAGCGAGTCTAGGACCGAGTCAGTGTGTGATTCTTGTCAAAAAGGGAAAAGCCATCAATTGCCTTATCCCAAGTCGGTCAGTCAGTCGTCTATTCCTTTAGCCTTGATATTTTTTGATGTATGGGGACATGCTTCTGATTCTTTTGGATGCCATAAATATTATGTTAGCTTCATTGATGATTTCAGCAAATTCACTTGGATCTATCTACTCAAACATAAATCCGAGGTGTTTCAAAAGTTTCATGAATTTCAATCACTTGTTGAAAGACAAGTTGGCCGCAAGATCCTAGCCATGCAAACCGACTGGGGGTGGGGGGGTGAATATGAAAAATTAAATTCCTTCCTTACTAAAGTTGGAATTAATCACCTTGTGTCTTGCCCACACGCTCATCAACAAAATGGCCCTGCCGAGCGCAAGCACCGCCACATCGTTGAGGTTGGGCTTGCTCTATTAGCCCAAGCCTCCATGCCTCTTAAATTCTGGGATCAAGCTTTTCTTGCAGCTGTCTATCTCATAAACAGGCTTCCAAGCAAGGTTATTGCTGGTAAAACCCCTCTTGAGCGTCTTCTTGGAGGAATGGCTGACTATAACTCCTTGAGAGTTTTTGGGTGTGCTTGTTGGCCCAACTTACGACCCTACAACTCCCACAAACTCGAATTTCCCTCTAAACAATGTGTTAATCTTGGTTTCAGTAATATGCACAAAGGTTACAAGTGTTTGGGTGTTAGCTCATGCCGTATTTACATCTCTCAGAGATGTGGTGTTTGATGAGAATGTTTTTCTGTTCTCTTCACTTCATGCTAATGCCGGAGCACGTCTCCATTCTGAGATCCTTTTGCTTACTCCATCTCTTTTAAATCCTTCTACTCTTGGGGGCTTACATTCACATGATCATGTGTCAGATACTCTTCCTAACCCATGTCCAAGTGTACAGGAAAATCAAGAGCAAAATTGGGAACAAATTCCCCCTTAAATCTTGTGCAAACTGATGATTTTATGCAGCCATCGCTCGGCCCAGGGCACAAGGAGGATTTGTCGGCGGCGTCAGCACGAGGTGCAGGCGGATGTGCAGGTGGATCCGCCTTGGGTCCAGTACCGCCGGTCCCGACGTCCTCTCCCACCGAGCCACGTTCCCAGCTGCCTCCCGCGTCCGACAGCACTGACCGAGGGGGCCAGGGATCTTCTGCGTCGGTCGTCGCTGTGCAAACCACACCACACGGCGGAGCTGGATCTTCTGCTCCTTCTGCAGATCGCGAGGCTGATTTGGCCGGATCAAATGCACCAGGTGCGCCTGTGGTCCCAGCTGCAGTTGATGGTGCTGATGGAGCAGATGCGTCTTCTACTCGCCCTCGCACCAGGTTAGGGGAGGTATTCGTAAACCCAAGGTGTTCAATGATGATACAATTAGGTATGGTTTGTTTTCTGCCAATGTGGAGCCTAACAGTTTGCAAGATGCTTTACATGATAAGAACTGGAAGGACGCCATGGACAATGCATTTCTTGCTTTGCATCGCAACAAGACTTGGCACCTTGTACCTCCTGATCAAGGTAAAAATATCATAGATTGCAAGTGGGTTTATAACATCAAAAGAAAACAAGATGGGGAGATTGACAGATACAAAGCTCGTGCAGTTGCTAAGGGGTTTAAACAAAGATATTGTATATACTACGAGGACACATTTAGTCTAGTAGTCAAAGCTGCTACCATTAGACTCATTCTTTCTGTTGCTGTTTCTAATGGTTGGAGTTTACGTCAGTTGGATGTGCAGAACGTGTTTTTTCATGGTGTTCTAGAGGAAGAAGTCTATATGAGACAACCTCTAGGGTATCAGGACAAGAAATTCCCAAATTATATTTGCAAGCTTGACAAAGCATTGTATGAGTTAAAGCAAGCGCCAAGAGCATGGTACCATAGGCTCAGTGAGAAGTTGATTGGCCTTGGTTTTAAGGCTTCAAGAGCTGATACATCTCTATTCTATTTCAGGAAGAAAGATCTTGTTATGTTTATCTTGATTTATGTTGATGATATCATTGTGGCTAGCTCTTCCACAGGAGGAACTGACACCTTGCTTAAGGCGCTTGGATCCGACTTTGCTTTGAAGGATCTTGGTGGCTTACATTACATTCTTGGTATTGAGGTAAACAAAGTCAATGATGGTCTGATTTTATCTCAATCAAAGTATGCAACAGATGTTCTTAAAAGAACAGGTATGCTGAACTGCAAACCAGTCACCACTCCTCCCTCTATCTCCGAAAAGTTATCTGCATATGATGGTAATCCACTTAGTCCAGAAGATGCTACAAAGTATCACAGTGTTGTGGGAGCCTTGCAGTATTTGACTCTCACACGACCAGATATCTCCTTTGCTGTAAACAAGATATGTCAATATTTGCATTCACCAACTTCAGTTCATTGGACAGCTGCTAAGCGTGTCTTAAGATATGGTAGACATACCTTGCAATTGGGACTCAAGATATCTCGGTCTAACTCTTCTCTGGTTACTGGATTTTCTAATGCAGACTGGGCAGGTTGTATTGATGACTGTCGCTCTACGGGAGGTTTTGCTATTTTCCTTGGAAGAAATCTTATTTCATGGAGTGCACGTAAACAAGCAAGCGTGTCTCGATCTAGTACTGAAGCAGAATACAAAGTTGTGGCTAATGCTACAGCTGAGATTATTTGGGTACAATCATTGCTTCAAGAATTGGGAATACAAAGTCCTCCTTCTGCTCGGCTTTGGTGCGACAACATTGGTGCTACCTATATGACTGCAAATCCGATCTTCCATGCTCGAACGAAGCACATAGAGATTGACTATCACTTTGTGAGAGAACGTGTTGCACAAAAGTTGCTTGATGTTCGAATCATCTCCACTGAAGATCAGGTTGCAGACGGCTTCACCAAGGGACTCTCAACAAGGAAGTTAGAAGAGTTCAAGCGTCATCTTAATCTAGCATTGCCCTGTTAAGATTGAGGGAGGGTGTTAACATGTTGAGATATTGTACGAGTTTGCACGTGAGTTAGTTAGGCTGATCTCGGTAGAGTCTAGAAGCTAGATTAGAAAAGTTAGAGTTTGTTGTAACAAGATGAAAGTTGTTGTAGATGAGATCAGCACAACTACCTCACGGCATTATCGTGTAAGCCATGCAAGGGGCTCTTCCTTGCCTATTTAACAAAGGTGCGGCCTCCTATGGGAGGTTCAACGCTTCCCAACATTTTCTACATTATATTGGGATACTTCATGTAGCAAGCTCCCTGCTAACAACAAATCCGTTGAATTCTTATTATATGAAAGCAATATGGCACGGGAAAATAGTAGATTGATTGATAGAGGTACAAGGGTGTACAATATATATAGGCAAGGATCGTTTAGGGTTTATAGAACACACCCAATCAATGGAGATCCTTGCCTAATCTATTATCAACTACCATAAAACCCTACAGGCAAACCAGCCATAGGCGTGGGTGCCAAGGCCCATGCGGCCAGCCCAATAGGCCTGTCTAACACACCTCCGTAGTCTGATCGTCAGCCACTACACACGTTCAGACTGGACCTAAACTCTATGAAGACCAAAGATGGAAGACCTTTGGTGAAGACATCTGCATATTGCGAAGAGGTCGGCACATGCAGAACACGAAGGTCACCAACGGCAACGCGCTCACGAACGAAGTGAAGGTCAATCTCAATGTGTTTGGTATGCTGATGCTGAATCGGGTTGGAGGTCATGTACACAGCACTGATGTTGTCGCAATACACCAGTGTGGCTCGGCGAAGGGGAGCATGAAGCTCCTGAAGCAGCTGACGCAACCATGAGGCTTCGGCCACTCCATTAGCCACCGCGCGATACTCGGCTTCAGCACTGGATTGAGAGACAGTGTTCTGACGCTTGGAGGACCAGGAAACCAAGTTATCACCAAGAAATACTGTGTAACCCGAGGTGGACCGACGAGTACCAGGACAACCAGCCCAATCAGCATCAGTGTAGACCACAAGATCCAAAGACGAAGACAGTCGCAGAAAAAGACCAAGATGGAGAGTGCCCCGAACATAGCGAAGGATCTGTTTAAGAGCGGCAAGATGAGGCTCTCAAGGATCATACATATGAAGCAAACCTGCTGAACGGTGTAAGCGATATGTGGCCGCGTGAACGTCAAGTACTGTAGAGTGCCAGCGAGACTGCGAAAATCCGAAGGATCAGCTACTGGAGGACCATCTGCCGCATCGACCTTGGGATTTATATCAACCGGTGTAGAACAAGGCTTGCACAATCCATGATCTCCATCATATACTGCTTCTGAGAAAGATGCAAACCATCACCACTGCGTTGAACATGCATACCCAAGAAGTGATGCAGTTCACCAAAATCCTTCATGGAAAACTCCTGCTGAAGAGCTGAAATAATCTGGTGAAGGAAAGCTGGAGAGGACGTAGTGAGAACAATATCATCAACATAAAGCAGCAGATAGGCAGTGTGAGATCCATGCTGGGAGACAAAAAGTGAAGTGTCTGACTTGGCTTCAACAAATCCGAGAGACGTCAAGTGAGAGGCAAACCGACTGTACCACGCACGGGGAGCCTGCTTCAACCCATAGAGAGACTTGTTGAGATGACAAACAAAGTCGGGGTGGGCAGAATCCTCAAAAGCAGATGGTTGCATGCAGTAAACTGTCTCAGTCAAGGTGCCATGGAGAAAAGCAGTCTTCACATCAAGCTGGTGAACAGGCCAATGACGAGAGAGAGCTAGAGAAAGCACTGTGCGAATGGTCGCGGGCTTCACCACCAGACTGAATGTCTTAGCAAAATCCACGCCAGGGCGTTGAGTAAAGCCACGGAGAACCCAACGCGCCTTATACCGCTCAAGAGACCCATCAACATGAAACTTGTGCTTGAAGATCAACTTGCCTGTCATCACGTTAGCTCCAGCAGGTCGTGGTACAAGCTCCCAGGTGTGATTCTTCATCAAGGCGCCATGTTCCTCTTCCATAGCTGCTCGCTAGAGAGGGTCGGCCAGAGCACTACGGAAGGTCTTGGGTACTAGAGACAGCGTAGAGGCATGTAAAGTCTTGGCGGGAACCCGAAAACCACTCTTGCCTCGGGTAGCCATGGAGTGCTGATTGGTCACCGGGGGAACAACAATAGCACCATGAGGGACACGCACCGGAGCTGGCGCGGAGTCAGCCACTGGAGGCGCAGTAGATGCTCGGCGGTGGTAGACGTGGGTAATCTCCCACGCAGGTGCAGAGGGCAGCGGCAAGAAACCAGGAGGCGGACGGCACGCGTGTAGGGGTGCAGAAGATAGGTCCAGACGGCATCCAGAGAGTGTCCCCGACCCACGGAGGTGAGGCGGGATGTAGCACGCAGGAGACAACGTGGCCGCGCATGACACGGAAGGAGTCGACGGAGAGGATGGTGCCGCGCGTGGCGCGGAAGGAGTCGACGGAGAGGACGAAGCCGCGTGTGGCGCAGGCGATGGGGCCGTGTGTGGTGTGGGCGACAGGGCCACGTGTGGCGCAGGCGACGAAGAGGTCCCAAGCACGCTCAGTGGAGTGGACACCAGGAAGTCTGCAGGTCTGGGCGCCTCAGACGCAGCCGCGGGCGAACTGATGGGGCGCAAGCTGTAGAGGGAAGGACGCCAGAACCTGTAGATAAAAACTTGTGCGTTCCAATGGGGACTGGCACAACGTCAGTGGCATCCAAAAAATCAAAGGCCGCAGGACTGCGGGGGCCATCGCTCTCAGCAAACGGAAAGGCAGTTTCATCGAAGGTGACATGTCGAGAGATGATCACTTGATTCGAGGACATGTCAAGGCAGCGGTATCCTTTGTGATGAGGGGAATAGCTGAGAAACACGCAGAGAGCAGACCGGGGAGAAAGCTTGTGAGGAGCAGTGGCAGACATGTTGGGATAACAGTTGCAGCCGAAAACCTGGAGATGATCATACGTTGGAGTTTTGCCGAAGAGGGCAAGGTGCGGCGTGGAGTGAGCAAGGGTTTTGGTAGGCAAGATGTTCCGCAACATTGTTGCCGTGGAAAGAGCTTCGGCCTAGTAGGAGGGCGGCATGGATGCCTAGAATAGCAGAGAGCAAACAACATTATTAATGGCGCGAATAATGCGTTCAACTTTACCATTCTGTGGCAAAGTGTAAGGTCATGACATGCGAAGATGAATGCCCTTGGTGAGAAAGAGAGTACAGGAGCTGAGGTTATCAAACTCAGTTCCATTGTCGCACTGGATGGCCTTTACGGAGGCGCAAAATTGGGTGGAGGCATAAGAGACAAAGTTAGCGATGGTGGGAAACGTGTCAGATTTTAAGCGCAAAGGAAAAGTCCAGAGGTAATGAGTGTAGTCATCGAGAATAACCAAATAGTATTTGAAACCTGAGACACTAACAATCGGTGATGTCCATAGATCACAATGAATAAGATCAAACTTGCTAGATGCACGAGACGTGGATGTCAGAAACGGAAGCCGAACATGACACCCTAACTGACAAGCATGACATAAATCAGAACAATCCTCAATCGGACACGACAGACTAGACGCTAACTTTGATAAAGCCTCATGACCGGGGTGGCCGAGACGGTGATGCCACATGGGAGAAGCAGTCTTGGCAACGAGGGCATGGGCTGGAAGACACAGGGGGTATAGTGACCCAGAGCTATTGCACCTGATGAACTCGTTCCTGGACGCCAGATCCTTCACAGAACAACCAGCGGGGTCAAACTCAACAGAACAATTATTGTCGGTAGTAAATTGCTGAACTGAGATAAGATTCTTAATAATTTGTGGGGAAACAAGGATATTATTAAGATGCAATGAACGAGGCAGCTCAGTAAAACCAGTAGCAACGACGGGGAGAAGAGACCCATCACCAACAATAATGGATGAAGGAGTAGGATACCGCGGATAAGTAGTAAGGGAAAGATTAGCAGAGGAGGAGGTCATGTGGGAAGTAGCACCTGAGTCGAAGTACCAGTCCTGAGAGGGCGGCTGAGTCAGCGTGGCCGTGCTGAATGCGTTGGCCAGTGACTGCTGATCCCAGGCGAAGCCGGCCATGGGGTTGTAGGAGCCGGGCACGCCCCACTACTGCTGCTGGGCGACGTCGGCAGGTGGTGCGGCCTGCTGGGCGACGTAGTGGGGCTGCTGGTGCTACGCGACGAGGGCCTGCTGCTGCTATGGAAGGCGCGGGAGTGGCGCCAGTGGTGGACGAGAGGCTGGCCACATCTGGATGGTTCCCGTCCAGGGGTTGTAGTAGGTCGGCCATGGCACAGGAGAAGCAGTCTTGGCGCCTGAGGATTGGTCGCCGCCAGTCTGCTGGGAGGAGCCGGAGCCGGAGTTCTTGGTGAGCTGCCACTGCCGCCATTGTTGCCGCCGCGTTTACTGCAGCGGTTGGAGTTGTTCTTGGAACCGGAGTTGCCGCCCCCGGAGCCCGAGGAAGGCTGCTGAGGAGCGTCGGCCGGAGATTTCCCCTGGGCGGCGAGAGTAGTAGCAGGAGCGGACGGGCGTGCCTCTAGGGAAATTTCTTCTAGGAGGAGATCATCCATGGCCTCCAGGAAGGTGGGGAACGGCCGAGCACGGCGGAGAAGGGCCCTGACATGGGTGAAGCGATCGTTGAGACCGCGGATCACGTTCAGCACGAGGGTGCGATCAGTGATCACCTCACCAAGAGAGACGAGGTCATCCGCCATATTCTTGAGGCGGCGGCAGTACTCGAGGCAGGGGAGGTCGCCTTGAACGAAATTGCGAAACTTCATCTCAAGTTGAATGGAGCGAGCCTCCTGATTACCTAGAAACATAGACTCGACGGCGAGCCAGGCGGCGCGAGCAGAGGGGTCCGGAGGGGGATCCCGAGGGTCGGGTGCCGGGCCGCTGCTCTAGCGAGAGGTGACGGCTTCGGCGAGGTCATCGCTGAGGGACCCAAGGATCCAGGACCGGACCACACTGTTCATCCAGTCCCAGTCTGGGGTGTGGTCCGAGGTGTCGAGGAGGACGTGGTCGGTGAGGGAGTACCAACGGAGAACCAGCATGAACTGGTCTCGCCATCTGTTGAAGTTGGGAGAGTCCACGTCGAGGACCACAGGCACCAGACTACGGATGTTGGTGACGGCGATGGCCTGGGAGTGGACGGCCAAGAGGGCAGCGGCCTGCTGGAACAGCATGGCGGATCGGAGATCAGGTGGGGCGTCAGTGGACGGGATCTTCGGGCCGGACACGGAGGACAGGGCGAGGGCGGCAGCTGCTCGCTCCTGGGCAGCGCGCGCAAGCCTTGCTGGCACGCTGGGCAGCAGCGGCGGCCTCCTTGTCCGCCAGGGCAGCACGCTCCATGGCAGAGTCGTAGGCCTGTTGGCGCTTGATGGCGTCGGCGTTGGCTTGCTCCTTGGCGTGGCGGGCATCGAGCTCCGCCTGTTGGACGGTGGTGAGGCCGCCGCCGGAGGTAGCGGAGTCGACGATCTTGGAGGGAGATCCCGGAGGGGTCATGGCGCTGCACGGTAGAGGGCCGGTGCGCAGGAGCTAGGGCAGCGGAAGGGTGGAAGCCCGAGAGGGATCTTGGACTCGTGATACCATGAAAGCAATATGGCACGGGAAAATAGTAGATTGATTGTGTTGACGCACTTTTGGTCAACACACGAAAGCGCTAGATCGCGCGGACGTCGAATTCTCCTCGCCGGAGCTCCTGAGAGCAGCCGGCCAGACCGTCTGTCGGGGCCGGTCAGACCGCCTGTAGCAGAGGCGCCGCGAAAACCTATGATCACAACCTCGGGAGGGACCCCGTCGGAGGCTGTGAACCTAGGGTTGTTCTAAGGTCGGCAAGGCCACTTAGAACGTCCTAAAACGCCGTGGAGATGAAGAAGGAAAGCAAAGGGGTTGGAAAAGTTAGGGTTTCGAGATAAAAAGTAGAACAATGATTTATACGATTGTGTAGAAGTCCTCAATCGGCCATGGCCCTTTATATTTATAGGGTGCGGAGGTCTTGCCCCGCAAGGAAGTCCTTGTACAGATCTAAAAACGTGCAAAAACCTGATTCTACTCGGACTCAGGATAGGCGGTCAGAGCGCCTGTGACAGGCGGTTAGACTGCCTGGCACATTGCCAGATCGGCTACAGGGCCCAACCGGTCTAACCGCGTGTACAGGCGGTCTAGACCGGCTGTCCCAGCCTGATCGACCATAAGCCATCTTTGGTCGTCAACATATGCCCCCCTGTTTTTTGGTCAAACTTTGTTTACCACAAAACATTTAATCAGACTAAGGGTGACCCTCTATTGTCGGCCATTTTTTTCCCTAAGGGCGATATCACATATCGGCCATATCCTTTCAAGCATGCTGCCAAACACTTGGATGATATTTCTTTAAGTACTTCCCATTGAGCACTCTTGGCAACTGAAATCCGTGCAAAGTCTCCACCACATAGGAATTCCCAGAACAAACCTTCACAATACGATATGGTCCTTCCCAATTCGGCGACCATTTACCAAATTTGTTGCTCTTTGTTCTTATAGGCAAAATAGTCTTCCAAACCAAATCACCAACTTGAAAGGATTTGAGTTTTACCTTCTTGTTATATGCTCGAGCCACTCTTCTTTTATCTTTTTCAATCTCCTCTAAGGCCTCCAAACGCTTGTCGGTCACATCATCAATATTATCCATCATCAAAGCACAATGCGTACTAGCATCAAGATCATTTTGCTTAGCCAATCTATAAGCAGCCAGATTTACCTCGACGGGAAAAACGGCCTCTTGACCATAGACGAGCTCACATAGAGTAACCTTAGTAGCACCATGTCTAGAAATACGATGCGCCCATAATGCTTCAGATAACACCTCGTGCCACCGCTTAGGATGATCTTCAATCTTCTTCTTTATGAGCTTGATCAAAATCTTTTTGCTAGACTCGGCTTGACCATTGGCTTTAGCATAATACGGAGATGAATTGAGCAATTTAATACCATAGGATCCAACAAACTCACGTACCTCTTTAGAAATAAACGACGTCCCTTGATCTGTCGTCAATGTTTGAGGAATCCCAAATCTTTGAATAATATGCTCAGTAACAAACACAATCACATCTCTATGTGTCATGTTCTTGAGGGGAATTGCTTCAGTCCACTTAGTAAAATAATCAGTAGCCACAATCACAAAACAATGACCCTTGGATGAAGGAGGATGAATCTTACCAACAAAATCTAAACCCCATTCTCTAAAAGGCCATGGCTTAATGATCGGATGCATCAACGCAACAGGTGCAATCTGAATATCCCCGAACTTTTGACACTCTTCACATCCTTTGTAGTAACGAAATCAATCGGCTATCATCGTAGGCCAATAAAAACAAGCACGTCTAAGGAGCCACTTCATCATTCGAGCCGATTGATGTGTACCACAAATTCCTTCATGAACCTCTGCCATAGCTAATCTAGCTTGATCAGGATCTAAACATTTCAAAAGCAATCCATCCATGGTCCGACGATATAGTTCACCATCAACCAAAGTAAATTTGAAAGCCCATCGTTGGACTTTTCGATCCACTGACCTGCTAGTATCCTGCAAATACTCCACCAGAGGCTTCCTCCAATCACCAGCATTGGCCACAATAGATTGAAAATCATTAACAGCCGAATCAGTGTTCTCAGAGGTGCAGGCGGTCAGACCGCCTGTATTGGCGGTTAGACCGGCCGCGCCGGTCAAACCGGCTGTAACAGGCGGTCGAACCGTCTGTTCCAGAGCAGAAATGTCAGCTTCACGAAACATCGGCCTCTTTTCATGAAAATTTCTTTTCTGAACATTATAGCCTGATGCTTGCTGCGCCAACGCATTAGCTCTAGGATTCTCTTCTCTTGGTACATGATAAATGACAAATTCATCAATGCAAGATATAATATCTAAACAATTATCAAGATAAGCATTCAAAAATCCATCTAAGCATTGACAAACTTTAGATACTTGCTGAACTACCAAAAGAGAATCACCATATACTTCCACATATTTTACTCCCATGTCATGTAACATCTCCAACCCGAATAATAAAGCTTCATATTCGGTTTGCTTATTAGTGCACTTATGATCTAATCGGTTAAGAGCCTCAAAAACAGCACCGTTTGGTGAAATAAGAATAACACCAACTCCACAACCACTTTTGCAAACCAATCCATCAAAATGCAATTTCCATGGAGTAAAAGTGATATAGCCGATATTTAAATCAAGATGTTCACTAATCCTATGTTCAACAATAAAATCGGCAAGTATTTAATAACAAATAATGCCTCAACTTTGTGCAAGCATTATATAATGATAAGCATAACTTTTCAATGAAAGTACACCTTGTTTCGGCGTCCAATAATCTTCTACTTGCATATGAAATAATATATTCCTTCTCTTCGGTCTCTTGGATCAAAACAACCCCAATAACACTTTCTTCGGCCGCGATATATAATTTAATAGGAACCCCTCTCCTAGGTGCCCGAAGAACCGGAGGCGAAGATAAATAATGCCTGATCTCTTCGAACGCCTCTTGCTGTTTTGCCACCCACGTAAATTCAGCATCATCCTTCAATCGAAGCAAAGGAGTAAAAGCATTCACCTTTCCCGACAAATTGCAAATAAATGTTCTCAAGTAATTCACCTTGCCTAAGAACCTCAGCAACTCTTTCTTAGAACTGTGACATCTCTGATGTCAAAGATATTAAAAAGTGCAATTAAGATCAATGAACAGGGAATTATGGGTGAAATTCAAAAATTCATCAAAAATTCAAATTTTTAAATTCCAAAAACAAGGGTTGTTTGGCACCAACCGAAAACTCAAGATTTTTTGTACTAAACTTAAAAATCTCCAAAAATAAAAGTTGTTTGTCATCACAAATAAACCCTAGTCACTGTTTGGAACTTTTGAAAATTTTGCAGTTTAGTCCCTCAAAAATTCAAATTACCGTTCTGAGCACCTTTTTGTTTTTGGGTTATTTGAGCTTGAGAAACTTCGAATTTCAAGTTCGTCCCAAAAAGAAAGTTGTGTCCCATCTTCCAAACTACAACTTTTATTTTTACACTTTTCCAAGTTCAGTTCAAATTTTTGGAGAAAAATTCAAATTTGAAACGGAGCTCCACGGGCAAGCAACAGTGCCCCTGGCGCGCGCTGCGCCGGCCAGAGCTCGGCCGCCACGTGGCCGGCGAGCGGCGCAGGCGGCGCTGAGCTGGCCAAGCCGCGGCGGACGTTGGCGTTTGTCGCCTAGCCGTTGTCCAGCCACTCCCGAGCCGTCGCTTCGCCGCCGTCGCCTCGCTCTGCCTCGCGCCGCGGACGCCATCATGGCGGTCTCGCGCCGCCGCGGTCGCGCGCGCGCTCGCGTCGCGCTGAGCGCCTGCAGGCCGCGATTCTCCCTCCGCTACGCTCCAACGCGCCCTGTAGATGATCT
Organism: Digitaria exilis; assembly: GCA_015342445.1. Classification (NCBI taxonomy): domain Eukaryota; kingdom Viridiplantae; phylum Streptophyta; class Magnoliopsida; order Poales; family Poaceae; genus Digitaria; species Digitaria exilis. The sequence goes on from JACEFO010000273.1 coordinate 87,007, forward strand.
TGGAGCAGCACGCAATGATCCCCCTCGCCGACCGAGCCGTTCGCGCGCTGCTCTCTCTCTCGCAGTGCATCAATGGCGCGTCGCGTCGGGCATTAACGCGCTCGCTCGCTCCCGAGGCCGCACTGTGCCACTCTCGCGTGCCCAAGCTTCCCACCGAGCCCCTCTCGCACTCCATTCACTCGCTCGACCCTCCAGTGCAGCTCCTCGCGCGTTCCCCCACCTTCTTCCTCCTCGCGACGCGCAAACCGAACCGAGCCTCTTCGAGCAATTCATCCCCCACGCTCCAGCATTCCCAAATCCATCCCGCACGGAGCTAGACCACTCCACCAGCTCCAAAACCCCCAACTTTCCCCAAGAGATTGTCCCACCTCCGGCGCGAATTTTCGATTTCCCCCAAATCGCAAATTCCGGCCACCGGAGCACCCGCACGTCGAGCCCCTACTCCGAGCCGTCCCCGAGCTTCCCCGAGCACGCCATCAGCTTCCTCGAGCTCTGCTGAAGCTCAAGGACCCCTCAGCCCTCCGCGAACGACCCCGAGCTCGCCGGCGTAGAAGCCGCAGCGGTCGCGCCGCCACCTCCTCGTCGCCGGCGCAACTCTGACCTCCCCCGGCCTCCAAACCGTCCTCAAACGACTCGTGGTGAGCCCAGGATCATTTCCCCCCACTTCCCCGTGCCTAGTTCGCCGTAGTTTGCCCGGCGCAACTCCGGCGAGGTCCCAGGGACCTTTCTTCATCGTCTACCTTTGTCTAGGGGCCTCTGTGCAAAAGTGCAGGACTGGTTCGCGAAGTTTTGAAAGATCTAGGGTTCTCTGCGTAAAAAGATTCTTAAGTCTAGGTTCGATTTTCCCGATCCTTGTAAAATCCATTAAAAATCTTACAAAAATCAGAAAAATACACAAAAATACTCTCTGGATTCGTGAGAGTCTAAACTACAATCTCTATTAGACATGTTTACACTTTTGACGAACTGTTTTTGAATTAATATTAAAACTATGAAAATCTAAAGTTGTGCACCATTTCAAATCCAGAGCTACGCTAGGGTTGAGCTTTGGATATGTGGTTTGTAGTGACTTTGGACAGCTTGTGTCCAAAGGGGACCTCAAAATATGAACTGTAGCTCCAGATATGAATTAAAATGTATTTCCTGTCTTTTTGCAGTGCAGAAATCATTAAAACTAATTTGTGTAGCGAAAAATCACCATTTTGCTCCTGAGAACTTAAAACTTGTTAGCACACAGGTTAAAAATGAAAAACTTAATTTTTGCTCTGTTTAGGATGGCAAATAATTAAATATGTGTTTTTGGATAGAAAATTATTGAGGACTACCCAAGGGTTATTTTGAGCCACCACTTGGCCAGAGCCCTCCTCATGTTTATGCCTAGTTTTGGTAGGAAAATCTCCTGGATTAGATTAATTTTCGATTTTATATGATTTAAATTCATTTCTGCTGGCAGCAACTTGTTATATTTTTAATAAATTAGCTAAATTTTGGGGTGAGCTTAGCTCTTATACTCCAGTAGCTGCCATAAAGTTTATAGCTAAAAATGATGAACAGAAATGGAGAAACAAAATTGAGAAGGAATCTAGATGGAAATTGATTTATATAAAAGAATAAACCTTTTTGGTTAATTAGTTAAAATAAAATGGTTAGAACCTGAAATCCCAGAACAGCACCTAACCTTGTGAAGAAATAAATAAAATTCTTTTATATATGTACACAATCACCATCGAAATCAATAAAACTTTTTCCACACATACACCTTGCTTTTGTGAAGAAAATAGAAATGCCTAAGCATGTCTAGGTGAATATGGCCTTCAAGGCCTTAATCTTAGCATCTATAGGCAGCCGCCTTAAAATATGCATCTCATGTAGAAGGCGCTATCCCGGACGGCAACTACACCCTCATCCCCGCAGACGAGGAAGGAGCCCCGGAGCACGGTGCCGGTGAAGAAGTGACCAACCCGGAGGCTAACTCTCACTCCGAGCAAGAAGGCAATCCCCGGAGCATAACCTAACCTTTACCAATTATGCATTATGACTTCTCTATGCTTGTGCATTTACGTTCAAGGAGTTGACTGAATACCTTAGCTGCACATTTTCCTAGTACCTATGATTTGCAATACTAGTATGAAAGGATCGATAGGGCATTGCTATAGGTCCGTTACAAGTCGAGTGATTTCCTGTCACTCGCGAGATATAGGAATTGCTTGTCTTTACTTATGTTGGAATCATAAGGATTGACGGGCGGGATGATAGATGTAGATCTCCCGTCCGTGTATGATAATTGATTTAAGGTCAAAATGTGTGGTTGAGTGTGTCAAGTTTTTGAACGTACCACATGCATGCCCGTATATGGGAGCCGGTAAGCCCGGTACCAGATTGAAGCAGCTAGGGCCGATAGCCATCTCTCCATGGAAACTTTGTTTTCCCCTGCCGTACACTTGTGGATATATGCGTGAGACTGTGAGTGAAGCAGTAAACCTTTATCCTAAGGAAATGGACCCGGTTCCGAATTGTGGATCGATGGGAAAGGTTGGGAAATGCTTGTACCTTTTATAGCAAGCAGAGTATCCGTGTGTGTTGGGTTTCCCCTGGCGTAGCAAAATTCGGTTCGAACTGTCCGCTTCTCGCGGTTAATGAGACTACTTGACCGCCTTGCTGCATTGAGTAACAAGTGAAAGTTTGAGATTGATAAACTTGTTCTATGAATTAATTTGTATTGCACCACTTGTATGCTTAGAGAGGATGCTAATCTAGAATGGTTAAATTTACTAGAATGTGAAGCTAAAACTTGAAAGCAAGGACCTACTTTTAGTTGCTTTTTGGCAAACAAACCCACCAGCCAAAAGCCTCTCATGGTCTAGACGTCGGTGATATAGTTTTCACCCGACGAGTAAGCCTTGCTGAGTATTAGTATACTCAGCCTTGCTTGTGGCAATATTTTTACAGGTATACCTTTGGATGTCGATGCCTTGACTTGGCCTGTCCAGGTTCCACCTGGCTGGCACATCGAATGGGTCCCGTCCTCTGCCGAGGATCGGGAGGAGTAGCTTCGTGGCAGGCTTCAGCACGGAGTTATTTGTATCGCCGTTAGATTGTTTTCTTCCGCTGCAATGAACATCTAATTTCAGTTGTTATGAACTTTTAATTTCCGCTGCAAGACTTGTACTCTGATTTAAATTGGAACTCGGTTTGTAATAACTATGAGACCTATGTGTGTAATTTAAATTGTGGAATGTTGTAATCTCTGGAACTCACCTTCGTGTGGGCGTGCTGTTGTTTCGATCGAGAAAAGTACGTGGTTTAATCGGGTTTAATCCGACGGCGCTCCAGCTTATTCCGGATTAAGTGCCTGACTACGTGATTAGTGGTCCCAGGGTACTTAACTTGGAATAATTTCGGAGTGCTCCGCCACAAGAACTAGGCGTCTGCAACTTGCCAATAGTGTCGGCCTTCTTTGGATCAATTTCAATTCCATTTTCATGAACTATGAAGCCCAAAAACTTCCCAGCCGACACACCAAAAGCATACTTGAGTGGATTCATCTTCAAACCATACCGATGCATTCTATCAAATGCAAGTCTCAAATCGGCCAAATGAGAAACACTTCCGGTCGATTTGACAACAATATCATCGATATAAACTTCCAAGATAATACCAAGCAAATCATGGAAGATCAAATTCATCGCCCTTTGATAAGTAGCACCGGCATTCTTCAAACCAAAAGTCATAACAATCCACTCAAATAAACCAACAAAGCCTGGATATACAAAAGCCGTTTTGGATATATCCTCTTCGGCCATAAATATTTGATTGTAACCAGCATTACCATCAAGAAAACTAATCATTCTATGTCCACACGCAGCATCGATAAGCATATCGGCTATTGGCATAGGATATTCATCTTTAGGAGTAGCACGATTAAGATTTCTAAAATCAATACACACTCTAATCTTACCCGTTCCTTTCTTTTCCACGGGTACAATATTAGAAATCCACTTAGCATATCGACAAGGTCTAATAAACTTTGCTTCTAATAACCGATTTATTTCCTCTTTAACTCGGTGATAAATTTCAGGATTAGAACGCCTAGTTGGTTGTTTATAAGGCCGAAAACCAGACTTAATAGGCAACCGATGCTCAACAAGCTCTAGGCTTAAACCAGGTATTTCATGATAATTCCAAGCAAAGCAATCGACATACTCCTTTAATAACTTTATTAATTCAAATCTAAAAGCAGGATCTAAATTCTTATTTACAAACGTCGGCCTGGGTATAGAACCATCACCAATGTCTACCTCCTCAAGAGGATCGGCCGACGTAAAGCCACATCCTAACTTGCTTATATCATCAAAGTCTTCAATAGCTTCACACATATTGTTCTAATGCGACCGATAGTGTTCAAGTCTCTACTGCACCCACTCTCGATTATCCATTGAATCATATGAGATGATTCAGCCGATTGTTCATCGGCTTTATGACAGTAGGGATGAAGCCATTCTTAGTACAGCTGATAAACTCAAATTCAGAAAGATCTAAGCCTGACAAACATCTAACATCATCATGAATGCCAACCAAAGAGCTATCAGCTAAAGCAACACAAGCAGAAGTATCACCATGCACAACCTCTACATCATCATCTATCCACTGAATCAAACATTGATGCAAAGTAGAAAGAATGCACTAATTTGCATGAATCCAATCACGACCCAAGATTAAACTAAAGTTACCTTGAGTCTCAGCGACAAAGAAAGCAGTGGCCAAAGTCTTGCTCCCAACAGTAAGCTCCAGAGAAATCACCATCGGCCAAAGTCTTGCTCCCAACAGTAAGCTCCGTAGAAATCCATTCAGCATATCGACAAACTCTGCTAAATAAACATCATTATCATCATCGGTCGAATCATCGGATTCATAATCAACAATATGAACATTAGACCGACGTGTCTTATAACTTCCTTTTTCTTTATTCATTCGGCCTTCAGCTACTTCAGCTCTAATATGCACTTGTGCCACCGAATAATCATCACAATTATCTATCTTCTCTCTAATAGAAGATTTCAAACCTCTAAAGCATAAGCCAGCAAGATCAACTTCAGAAATAGACAAATTAAAGCAACGGTTTATAATATCTTTAAATCTTCTCATAAAATGAGAGACAAACTCATCCCGACCCTGTCTAACCGATGCTAAATCTGCTAATTTCATCTCATGATTACCACTATAAAAATGATCATGAAACTTACGCTCTAGTTGATTCCAACTCATGATAGAACGAGGGGCTAATGAAGAAAACCAAGCAAAAGCAGTACCAGTAAGTGACAATGAAAACAAACGTACTCTAAATGCTTCATAGTTGGCAGCCTCCCCTAGTTGAGCTACATATTGACTAACATGTTCCCAAGTGGTGCGCTCATCATCTCCACTAAACTTTACAAAATCAGGAAAGCGCCACCCATTGGGAAAAGAAACAGTATCAAAGGTAGAATGATAAGGTTTTTGATATACTCTAGTATTACCAAAATCAACACCTAGCTTATTTCTCATCACATCAGACAATTCATTCCTGAATCTAGTCAATTCGACCTATTGGGGGTCTTGTTGGGCCCAAGATTGCATAGAATTCATATAATTCAAGTGAAGTGATTGCCTATTTTGTATATCTCTATGTGCATTGAAAACATCATCGGGAACTCCACCCGAATTTGCAGTATGCATAGTCGTGGAATTTGCCTGACCAGCACGGCCAGCGGAGACCGAGTTTGAAACAGTAGACAACGGCAAAGGTTGCTCCGGCACGAACACCATAGCATTGGTCAAATTTGCCTGACCACCAGAACACGCGGTCTGACCACCTGTAGCCGCAGTCTGGCCGCCTGTCGCGGTCTGACCGGCTGTGCGGGCGGTCTGACCGACCGCAGATCCAACCGCTGCCGACCCACTTTCATTAACCGTGTTCGGTCTGGACATATTGGGTGGTGGTGGGGTCTGTCCAGCAAAGTAATTCGGTGGCATACCATAAAAGATATTATGCTCAGGTAATTCACGAGTATCTATGGATTTACCCTCTAATTTTTCGAGTCGTTCTAATAATTGTTCAACTAATGAATCACGATCGGAAAAAGTTGAAGCCATAGGAGTAGATGCAGGGGGTTGAGGTGCAGAAGTGCTTACATTGTCAATTACCTCAATTTGCCCCTTACTCATCTTGAAGGAAGGCATTACGAAGTCTCGAACAATTCTCGCCGAACGATCTTCATGACCTTTCCGGAACGTCTCAAGAACTCCGCCTCAAGGTGCCTCTGGAGCGCCATAAACCTCTCATGATCTTCGGAAGAAAGATCTTCAAGCGAGGCCGTCACGATGTTGTCTTCTCCAACGTCGAAGCCCATAGTGCTAGGGATAGTAGAACAACGAAGTCGCCAAATATGTTGAGGCACTTTTGGTCAAAACACGAAAGTGCTAGATCGCACGGTTGTCGAATTCTCCTCGCCGGAGCTCCTGAGAGCAGCCGGTCAGACCACCTGTAGGGGCCGGTCAGACCGCCTGTAGCAGAGGCGCCGCGAAAACCTACGATCACAACCTCGGGAGGGACCCCGTCGGAGGCTGCGAACCTAGGGTTGTTCTAAGGTCGGCAAGGCCACTTAGAACGTCCTAAAATGCCGTGGAGACGAAGAAGGAAAGCAAAGGGGTTAGAAAAGTTAGGGTTTGGAGATAAAAAAGTAGAACAATGATTTGTACGATTGGGTAGAGGTCCTCAATCGGCCACGGCGCTTTATATTTATAGGGTGGGGAGGTCTTGCCCCGCAAGGAAGTCCTTGTACAGATCTAAAAATGTGCAAAAAGCTGATTCTACTCGGACTCGCGACAGGCGGTCAGACCGCCTGTGACAGGCGGTTAGACCGCCTGGCACATTGCCAGATCGGCTACAGGGCCCAGCCGGTCTAACCACGTCTACAGGCGGTCTAGACCGGCTGTCCCAGCCTGATCGGCTTTAAGCCATTTTTGGTCGTCAACAGATTGATAGAGGTACAAGGGTGTATAATATATATAGGCAAGAATCGTTTAGGGTTTATAGAACACACCCAATCAATAGAGATCCTTACCTAATCTATTATGAACTACCATAAAACCCTACAGGCAACCCAGCCATAGGCGTGGGTGCCAAGGCCCATGCGGCCAGCCCAATAGGCCTGGCTAACATTATAACCTTAGTTTCAAGAGAGGCATGTAGGCGAGAAAGGTAGTGCACATTGAGGATGGGGTATTATTCCCTGAATAACATACAGGGGAACATTTGCCGTGGAGTTCAATGAGACCGATAACCGATATATAGTTCACCCCCATGAACAAGTTATAATCTGGTACCTGACTACCAGCTTGATGAGGTGTAGTTCCACGAGGTGCGAAAACTGATCAATAATACTAGATCTTAGGCCTGATGGTCAAGTTTCCTAATAATGGCAAAAATCAATCACAGCAGATTATTACACGGACAAATATAGCTTGCTATATAGCACGGACAAATATATAGCTTGCTATGTAGCAAAGGAGTATATGTGGATCAACAAAACTAAAGTAGCAACTTACAACACATCGACGTACTGTCCTACTATTGGGGGACATAATGACTTATTGCACATTACTTTTTTTTAGACTACTTATCACACATTACTGCAAGGTGAAAAGAGAGAAACTTTCACCCTTTCATTGCAATCAACCGCCTGATATTAACTGGCCTGGCAAACACGGTACCATTGTAAAACGCCACAGCAGCTAGCTTATCAGCTTGCTCCGTCGTGTAACCCTCGTCCCAAAACCAGTACTCCGGTCGGTTATAGCATGGTGCCCAGTAGCTGTGAGTCGGTGCACAGGCGCCCGGGCAGCAGGCTGTATCGATGTTTGTGAACCCTGTAAATGCAAATGCAAACCAAACCAAAAAAAACTTAGGGAATCCATATTCAGTCTCTTTCTTTGTTGTTGCGGTTAAAAAGCTTGCAGTGATGAGTGATCTGATTTACCTGAGGCCAAAGGATTGGCGAAGGTGGCATTTGAGAATCCGTAGAAGTCAGCAAGCGTATAACGGAAGTTATGGAGCCTGGTGCCAAGGTCGGACAGGAGTGAACCCAGGGCGGCGTTGAACTCACCAGCTAGCCTGTTCATCCCATCATCGCAGCCGCCGTTCCGAGCTGGGTCGTTCTGCACGAACGGCGAGCACCCGATGGGTCCCACGTTGATGATCGCAAACTTCCTCGCGCCCATGCTATGGAGCTTCTCGAGATCGGCCCCGTAAAACTCGATGAGGCGCTGGACCTCGGTCTTGTTGTCATTGATGGGGAAGAGTTCCAGGTAGAAGTTGCAGTTTGGGAGGAGGTCCATGGTGCCCACTCCAATGAGGAACAAGGACTTCGACAAGAACTTGTTTAGCGGCTTGCGGCCGCCAAGCACAGCTTTTAACTGGGCTCTTGTTTCCACAAAGTTGTTCACTTGCATCGGCAATGGAATGGTCATGTTCCCATTCTGTATTATTAATAGTAACACATGGTATACATGCATGCATGCATACAATTAAATTATCATTCAGTCAGTATGATATTCAATTCTACTAACAAGCATAAAGTTAATTTCGTAACGTTTTGGCATGCAAGATTTAAGTAGACTTTACAGTGGAGTCTCGAATCCCAGCATCAGCAGAGGCATAGTTGACTCCGGTGAAACCTTCTATTCTTGTCGGGCTAGGGTTAGCAAGCGATGCGTATGCCGGTGGACTCATCACGAATCCCAGGGCCTTTGCTGCAAATGGAAAACAATGCACAGTGATCAATCATGATTATCTCCTTTGAGAGAGAACTATATATGCAGATATTAAAGAAAACATATGGTATGCATGATGCGGTACCAATGAAGTCAGCAATGTTGTATCCATTGCTGAACCGCCCGTTAGTGTTCTGTGGCTCTCCAGGGAAGTCGATGCCATAGTAAGGGTGATTAGCACGGGGAGGGTCCCCCATCTCCCCTCCGGTAAGGTCGTTGTTGTTGCCGATGTCCATTGTACCATCCCCGAACACGAAGATTGCCGGCGGTGGTGGCACTGGTTGTTCTATGGGTGCGGCACATCTAACAAGATCATGAACAAATATCGATACCATCATCATCAGAATGGTAACAGCTATGCTTCCTTTCATGCCTGAGAGCCACATCATGTACTGCTGCAAAGATGTATGATTGTGAGCTAATACCTGAGGCCTGACAGATACATATATACAATGGCATAGCTTCCATTGCATCCTAAAGTCCTGAAGTTGCAGGTCATATCTTACTCAGCCCTCAGCCTTTAGTTTCGTAATCAGTATCCCAGCTTGGGAAAGCTGGCGCCTGGCTATGCACATGTGGCGTGCCTAGCTAGCTCATTGCTTCTCAAGGTGCATGCGTGCAGTCTTGAAAGTTAAAAGTCGGCAACGCTGCAATCACAGCATTCTAAGATAAATCATATAAATATTTCATTAAACCTTTCTTGGTAACCCCTCTAAGGTCATTCTGATCCAACTGAGTCAAGCAACCTCAGCTATGTATGAATTAATCAATGGTAATTTTTGCATTTCTAAATAATGTTGTCGAGTATATAACTGGATGATTCATCTCTCTAAATTTTACCAATATTTATAAAGAATTTATAATAGTTAAAATAAATGAGGATCATCATTAGTTTGAAATCGACGACAGAGACAAAAAAGGTTCCATGACGTACCTAGAAAAAAGTACCATTTGATACCAAAATAGCAAAGGTACCTCCCGGTACCTCACAGTACATTTTTAACCACCATAACACACCTCTTTGTTTATAGAAAGAAGTCAATTTTTGACCATCCAACTATATCCTCAGTTCAATTTTGGCTTCAAAACCATTTATTCTTGACCATCTAACTATCAAAACCATCTATGTTTGACCATTCGGCTGTTTTGAAGGGTGATTTTGCTGATGTGAATGATACATGGTAGTGGGGCCCACATGTCAGCTACGTTCCTCTCTAACTCACTCACTTCTTTCTCTCTTTCTTCTCTCTCTGCTCCGGTGCTCTCGGTCACCGCCGAGCTCTTCACAGGCTCCCCTTTGCACTTGTCTATGCCCACATATACCCCGTGCTCCCCTCCGCCGTGCCTTGAGCTAAGCCGACGTGCAGGAGCTAGGAGTTTGATGTTGAGGTGGAGTTCAGACGACAATGGAGACCAGCAGCCGGGAAATCTTCAATTCCCAGTGGAGCAGTCGTCGGAGCTCATGAAGGAGGGGTTGGGAATGGAGCAAGGGAGGCTAGTGAACTTTGGGTGAGAGGGATTTGAAATCCATGGAGTGAATCGAGCGGATTTGGTTGGCAAAGATACGCAGCTCGAGCTCGATTAATGGTGAGTGGTGACCGGAGGAGAAGAAGAGAATTGCCAGCTCAAGATAGAGAGGAAAGAGAGGCGATTAGGCTGCTTTGCCATTAATCTGCCACAGCCCACCCCTTCTGCTCATGAAGGAAGTGGTGGGTGCCGGCTCCAAGGAGCCTTTTGACTGTGCGGTCTGCCTGTGTGATTTCACCGGCGAGGACGGTCCAGCTGCTGTTGCTGTGTGACCACACGTTCCACATCGACCACATCAAAAGCTCGCTGCTCTCCAACTCCAGGCACCCACTCTGCCAGCGCGCGCCCAATCCTGCTCCGCTCGATGCATTCAACAGCGAGGGTGGGCACGAGGGCATCATGTTAGTATTGATCTCCTTCGGCCCAATACAACGAACGGGCCGGGCTTTGTCTCGCTCCCTGATCGGGGGAGCCCAACCCATCTAGGGTTGCGGGCCCCTGTTGTGCAGTGCTATAAAAGGAGAGGTGGGGGCCACTTGCTCGAGTTACGAGATTAGTCGCCAGCCACCACAACCCACCTAAACCCTAATCCGATCTGAGAGGGTGCGCTGTCAGCGATGGGAAGCTCCGCCGCTCCTGCAGGTCGCCACCACTACAACCACTGCACCGACGATCCATGACGAGCTCCTCGACGGTCGATCTGCTCTCTCTATTCTCTTCATGTATATGCAGTAGATCTAGGATTCCAGTTACCTATTTAAGTCAATACAAGTTTACCTAACTAGATCTTAGTGCTACATGATCCTAAAAGTTTACCACATCATGCTCCCTGTGTGCTTTGGCAAGTTCAAGAACATGTCCAGTGCAGCGATGCCAGGCAGTGCTACTCGATAGGCTCTACCAGTACATCCTCATCGTCGAGCCTGCAGGTGTCTGTCCACTAGAGGCACGGCGATGGCCATGCCAGGGGAAGAGAGAAAGAGAGAAGAGAGAGAAGAAAGAGAGATGAGAAAGGAAAAGTAGCTGACATGTGGGCCTCACTGCCATGTGTCGTCCATGTCAACAAAACCATCCTTCAAAACAGCCGTATGGTCAAACATAAATAGTGTTGATAGTTGGATGGTCAAGAATATCCAGTTTTGGAGTTTGATGGCCTAAATTCGAACTTAGACGATAGTTGGATGGCCAGAAATTGACTTTTTCCTTATTTATACCTAAGTATGTAGTCTCAATCACTCCATAAGGAATATGCTCATATGAATTATTTGGAGTACTACTTCGACATGAAGACTGAAATAGTTTTGCTCACTATTTATATAGACCATAGAGCTTTCACCAATAAAATCATGTATGCGCGTCTTATTTTTTTGATGTTGGAAAGAGTACTGGTTTCATCCATTTCATCAAAAAAAATTAGTCCACAAATTATTAAGCAAAGAACACACTAGTTAATTGCCATAAAGAAAAGTTTAGACAAATTAAGCATAATCAATTCTTAAACTAAAGGCCATCCATAGCACGCAAAAAAGCAAAACACCGACGTCTCTAGAGCTCGGCATGCCTGAATCATCATGTCATTTATCACCTAACTTAACACCAAAATGGTAAAAAACTCCTATTGTTTTTAAGTAATAATAAAACACTTCCAATAGTCATAACACATGGTAATCCTCATTAGGAGGAATGTAATTAGTGGGGAAAGCTTATACAAAACTTTGAATGGCTAAACACTAGGAGAATCTCACATCACTAGCTAAGAGTTTCCAATTCTGGTTGTGACTGTGCTGTAATTGTGCCCATAGTCACGACCAGTATATACTCCACCTGCATAAAAGTTTTTGCTTTGCAGTTGTTAAAAATAAATTCATTTCTTGTGAGCCATAATGTCCAACATAGAGGTGCTGCCCCTGTGTCAATAAGTATAGGTTCAACCCTTTGCGGCCCTAGATTTAACCATTGGTGGAATAAATACTCCAAGTTCAGTGGTATTGTAATTCCAAAGATTATGTACAACATGCCACAAAAATCTAGCAGATAAACACTTGAAAAAAAGATATTGGATAGTCTCTGAGCTACAAATCTCGCTATCATAAATGACCCATTAGCACAAAGGGACCACATATAGGTATATATCTCTACCTTCTTATAAATATGTGTGCTTTCATGTGTCATCTCTTGTTGTCCTAAGAAGAAAAGACCAACATTGTAGTAGCTTGTACATGTCTCTAATCAGCACAAAAAAATTCTGGGAATAACTATGCCATGCACCTAACTCAATAAGTTATTAAACAGATTCATTTTATTCTTCTCGGAGGAACTTATTACACAGTGGAGCACTCAAGTCTCAAGTCTCAAGTCTCAACACCCAATAACATACAAGCAGATCCAGCTTAAACTGCAAGCAACATTTACAACCCAGCTCACGTCACTGTCGACAGTCAACACTAAGAAAAATCTAAGAAATTATCCAACATTTATTCAAGGTAAAAACTATGGAACTATTCATCCTTTCATTGCGAGCAATCGCTTAAGGTTAACAGGCATGCTGAACGTATTGACACTGTAAAATGCCAGAGGCGAGCCTAGCAGCCTTCTCCGTCGTGTACCCATCGTCCCAGAACCAGTAGTCCATGCGGTTGGAGCACGGTTGCCCGAAGTAGGGATTATGATGTGGACTACTAGGGTTCCCGATCTTCCGAAAGGTTCAGGTAAACGACGATTTTGGCGGAGTCGCGACACAAATCGATCCGGCTTCCGAACAACACGTCCTGAACCCCGCAATCGCAGCACCACGTCTCCTCAGGTTATCGACCTAAGTCGACCTCGCCCAGAAGGCTAATCCTTGCCTGCGAATCGAAGAACACAAGCAAGAACACAGAAAGATGCAACACAATTGCAGATGAATGTTTAATCTCACGAGTTGGGGTCTCACAAACCGAAGACGGCGAAACTGTTCTAGACAGATTAATCTAAGCAAAACCCAAACCCTAACAAGGGCGACGGCTACTGATATATAGAGGTTAGGGTCGTGGTCGACCCCCTGCATGCGCCCCTAATGGGCTCAACGAAGATACACGGCCCAAAGGCCAAATATCGGTGACGCAGCACCCGAACAGATTCTGGACGCCACCTTCCTCGGACGATTCCCATCGACTCAGAGTGAATTTTGGCCTGATTCTGGTTCCATTGGAAGCTCTATGAAATTCTCTTTCCAACCATATATAGAACGTCAAAATCCGAGTCCGTATGCGGCCTGGGCGTCCGTTTTACTCCAGACTGTTCCTGGACTCCGAGTTGGACTCGAACTCGAGTTGTAATGGGCCTCCATCTTACTTGGGCGCCCTTGCTGGTCTCCTAAGGTGGCGGCCAAGGTGGAGGACGTCCTTGAGCATCTTTGAAGCTCTCTCCATATGTCTGGGGCCTACTCCATCTTAGTCCTGGGTCCCATGTGTGAATAACAAGCCCGCGAAGACATTGTAATAATGTATTTATACCTTCAGTCAAATAATGACATGGACATGTGGAACCAAGTGAATTGTACAACAAATCATTATACAAATGGAGAAATAAATTCACCTTATGACCAATGTTCGTATCCGATGGTGTCATGTTCTCATCATCCTCCCCTTCTTGAAAACAAACCGTCCTCGGTTTGGCCGTAGTTGTAGAAGATGTTTTAGGTGACACCCAACAGTGCTCCCCTTCTTGAATATTTGCCTGTTTCTTGAAAACAAAACTAGAGCAACTGGATTCGGCATGTTTAGTGTTATTGCAGTCCTCAAATTGATCTCCTTGTTGTCCCATCAAAGAATATTTCAGATTTGAACAAATATAAACTCGATGCACCATATATTCTCCTTTATGATTATATTTGCCAATAAAGTGATATGTATTTCTATTCAAACATGGCAATTCAAAATTTGCAAAAAGTCTCTCCTCCAAACAATTTAGATTACATAGAACATCAAATTCGATATAACCCAAAGTATTTAAACAAGATAGCAATTTTTGTTCGGCATGTGCACAAGTAATAGGAACAAACATTTTATTTTCAGCACAAGTATATGACTCCAAAGCATGATTATCATTAGTATGGACTAGTTGTGTCATAGCAATATATGAATCATTTGTGCACAACTCTTCTTTATCACAAGAAATATCAAGCCAATCATCTTGTGACAAAGGTAAATCAAGAGTAGGTTTCACTAATAGTTGCTCTATATTAGCATGATCGGTGGAAAAATTCAGCATAGCATAATTTTCACCTTCGGTGATTGTAGCACCATGTGTAACAGCTTTGGCCTCATATGCAGCAGTAGCCAACGGTGCATTGTGACAAAAAGGTCCTGAGTCGTCGGGAATCATCCAAACAAGGTGGCGTCCAGAATCTGTCCCGGTGCTGCGTCACCGATATTTGGCCTTTGGGCCGTGTATCTTCGTTGAGCCCATTAGGGGCGCGTGCAGGGGGTCGACCACGACCCTAACCTCTATATATCAGTAGTCGTCGCCCTTGTTAGGGTTTGGGTTTTGCTTAGATTAATCTGTCAAGAACAGTTTCGCCGTTGCATCGGTTTGTGAGACCCCAACTCGTGAGATTAATCATTCATCTGCAATTGTGTTGCATCTTTCTGTGTTCTTGCTTGTGTTCTTCGATTCGCAGGCAAGGATTAGCCTTCTGGGCGAGGTCGACTTAGGTCGATAACCTAAGGAGACGTGGTGCTGCGATTGCGGGGTTCAGGACGTGTTGTTCGGAAGCCGGATCGATTTGTGTCGCGACTCCGCCAAAATCGTCGCTTATCTGAACCTTTCGGAAGATCGGGAACCCTAGTCCACATCAGTTGGTATCAGAGCAAGGTTTACCGTCAGGTTCACTCTTACCCTAGTTATTTTTGCCTTCGTCCTAGAGTCCACAAAAGAAAAAAAAAAAATTCCGCTGTCCTAAAACCCTTGTGTTAGCCTTTGCAATTTTCGTTTCAGATTTGCTTTGTTGAGTTTGTGTCCTTGTATCATCATCTGGCGAGTACCTACTGCAGAACCTAGGGAAGCTTTGCCCTAGCCGCCGCCGCCGTTTCTGCGAAGTTTGCCCTGCCGAAGCACATAAGGTGAGGTACCTTCGGTAAAACGGGCATAACTTTTCGCTCGGTGCTCCGTTTTGGCTGAAATTTTTACAGCAGATTCCTAACGAAAAGTTGGGGAGAAAAGCTGCGGCTTTGCCGCCAACGCCGATCTCAAAAAAATTAAAAAAAATCAGGAAGATAATTAAAAAGGGCCGTTTCTGTCTCGGACCCCGACTCGGCAGATCTGCTGTATTTTCTATAGGCCACATCTGATCTCTGTTTCAGCTGAAACTTGGTGTGGGTCCTATTCTGGTGTTGCTTGTGCTGAAAAAAATATCAAAAAAATAAAAGAAAAAAGAAAATCGATTAACACTAAGATTTGCATGACCCTGTGAAGTTTGCAACAATTACAGAACTGCCACTCTACAGGTTTTCTTGAGCTTTTTCCTTGTTGTGCTACGCCTAGGATACGATTTAGCCAGCAACTTAGACTTGTACTTTGGATGCTTATTGAACTTTGCTGATCTGTACTCGTTAATTGTTCCACTCACATATCTTTGGCCTTCCTATAGCTCCACATATTACTTCCGCACGACACAGGTACTCGAGCCCTTGCAATCGTGGTACATGCTTTCAGGTATCCTTTGCTTTGCTGGTAAGAACCTTGTAAGACCTTGTTAAGGAGCTTCCTTTTGCTGTGTTGATTGATTGAGAGGCACACCATCACACATCTGCGTAGGAAATTATTAGGGATAATCATTATTGTCCTTTCTTCTTTGATTAACATTTTGCAGGACAATATGAATATTATAGAACAACACGTGTTTAGTTCTCAAATGCAGAAGGCAGAGCAAAATCAAGTCAACAATTTGTTTCAGACTTTCTTTGTTGTGAGGAATCGACGTTGCCGTGTCATCATTGACCATGATAGCAGTTGCAACATTGCAAGTTTAGAGTTGGTCGAGAAGCTTGGCTTGACCACAGAGCCGCATCCATCTCCGTACTACATCCACTCGGTAAATTCTTGCGATATCATAAAGGTAGATAAGATTGCACGTATAGAATTTTTTATTGATGTTTACAAGGATAGTGCAAAATTTGACATAGTACCTATGCAAGCATGCAATTTGTTATTTGGTGAACCATGGATATCTGAAAATAATGTTGTGCATAATACAATTGCTAGTGATTATTCTTTTAAATATAAAGGAAAAAACATTATTCTTAAGCCTATGAGTATTGCTGAAATTTTAAAAGAAGATCTCATGAGAGCAGAGAGAAGAAAGAATGAGCCTTTTAGAAAAGAATGGGCAATTTTAGATGTTACAACACCTACATCTAAATCTGAAATTTTACGAAAAGATCATGCTATTTTGCATCTTGTTCGAACTAATGTTTTGCAGCATATACCCAAACAAGAAGAAAATGAGGAGCTGACAACAACATATGAAGATTCAGGACGTGTTGTTCGGAAGCCGGATCGATTTGTGTTGCGACTCCGCCAAAATCGTCGTTTACCTGAACCTTTCGGAAGATCGGGAACCCTAGTAGTCCACATCAGTTGGTATGCTCAAGGACGTCCTCCACCTTGGCCGCCACCTTAGGAGACCAGCAAGGGCGCCCAAGTAAGATGGAGGCCCATTACAACTCGAGTTCGAGTCCAACTCGGAGTCCAGGAACAGTCTGGAGTAAAACGGACGCCCAGGCCGCATACGGACTCGGATTTCGACGATCCACATATGGTTGGAAAGAAGATTTCATAGAGCTTCCAATGGCGTTGGTTTGAAGCCCAAATATGTCCTGAGTCGTCGGGAATCATCCAAACAAGGTGGCGTCCAGAATCTATCCCGGTGCTGCGTCACCGATATTTGGCCTTTGGGCCGTGTATCTTCGTTGAGCCCATTAGGGGCGCGTGCAGGGGGTCGACCACGACCCTAACCTCTATATATCAGTAGCCGTCGCCCTTGTTAGGGTTTGGGTTTTGCTTAGATTAATCTGTCAAGAACAGTTTCGCCGTTGCATCGGTTTGTGAGACCCCAACTCGTGAGATTAATCATTCATCTGCAATTGTGTTGCATCTTTCTGTGTTCTTGCTTGTGTTCTTCGATTCGCAGGCAAGGATTAGCCTTCTGGGCGAGGTCGACTTAGGTCGATAACCTAAGGAGACGTGGTGCTGCGATTGCGGGGTTCAGGACGTGTTGTTCGGAAGCCGGATCGATTTGTGTCGCGACTCCGCCAAAATCGTCGCTTATCTGAACCTTTCGGAAGATCGGGAACCCTAGTCCACATCAGATTAGGCGCACAGGGGCCTGGGCAGCAGGCACTGTTGGTGTTGGCAAATCCTGAAAAAAATTGTAATAAAAACAACCATAAGAGAACATCAGATCGTCCATGTTTTGATCTTGCCACTGCTCAATGTTATGGGTGATTTTGATTTTACCATACGCCAATGGGTTCGAGAAGGTGGCGTTAGAGAAGGCATAGAACTCGGCGAGGGAGTAGCGAAAGCGATGGAGCTTGGTGGCGAGATCGGACATGAGTGTCCTGAGCGCGGAGTTGAACTCATAGGCGAGCTTGTTCATGTTGTGGTCGCACGGACCATCGCCGCCATGGCCAGAACTGGACTGCACAGATGGCGTGCAGCCGATGAGCCCCATGTTGATGATCCCGAACTTCCTCGCACCCATGCCGTGCATCGCCGTGATGGTGGACCCCAGGAGCTCCGTCAGGCGCTGCACCTGTGTCTTGGTGTCATTTCAGGGAAGAGTGACGCGAACGGGTTGTGTTGACGCGCTTTTGGTCGACACACGAAAGCGCTAGATCGCGCGGTCGTCGAAATCTTCTCGCCGGAGCTTCTGAAGACAGCCGGTCAGACCGCCTGTAGGGGCCAATCAGACCGCCCGTGGCAGAGGCGCCGTGAAAGCCTACGATCACAACCTCGGGAGGGACCCCGTCGGAGGCTGCGAACCTAGGGTTGTTCTAAGGTCGGCAAGGCCACTTAGAACGTCCTAAAACGCCGTAGAGACGAAGAAGGAAAGCAAAGGTGTTGGAAAAGCTAGGGTTTAGAGATAAAAAGTAAGACAATGAGTTGTACGATTGGGTAGAGGTCCTCAATCGGCCGCGGCCCTTTATATTTATAGGGTGGGGAGGTCTTGCCCCGCAAGGAAGTCCTTGTACAGATCTAAAAACGTGCAAAAACCTGATTCTACTCGGACTCGGGACAGGCGGTCTAACCGCATGGACAGGCGGTCTAGACCGGCTGTCCCAGCCTGATCGGCTTTAAGCCATTTTTAGTCGTCAACATATGCCCCCCTGTTTTTTGGTAAAACTTTGTTTACCACAAAACATTTAATCAGACTAAGGGCGACCCTCTATTGTCGGCCATTTTTCCCTAAGGGCGATATCACATATCGGCCATATCCTTTCAAGCATGCTGCCAAACACTTGGATGATATTTCTTTAAGTATTTCCCATTGAGCGCTCTTAGCAACTGAAATCCTTGCAAAGTCTCCAGCACATACGAATTCAGAGAACAAACTTTCGCAATATGATATGGTCCTTCCTAATTCGGCGACCATTTACCAAATTTGTTACTCTTTGTTCTTATAGGCAAAATAGTCTTCCAAACCAAATCACCAA
Source organism: Digitaria exilis (assembly GCA_015342445.1). NCBI lineage: Eukaryota > Viridiplantae > Streptophyta > Magnoliopsida > Poales > Poaceae > Digitaria > Digitaria exilis. The sequence goes on from JACEFO010000273.1 coordinate 106,041, forward strand.
CTTGAAAGGATTTGAGTTTTACCTTCTTGTTATATGCTCGAGCCACTCCTCTTTTATCTTTTTCAATCTCCTCTAAGGCCTCCAAATGCTTGTCAGTCACATCATCAATATTATCCATCATCAAAGCACAATATGTACTAGCATCAAGATCATTTTGCTTAGCCAATCTATAAGCAGCAAGATTTACCTCAATGGGCAAAACGGCCTCTTGACCATAGACGAGCTCAAATGGAGTAACCTTAGTAGCACCATGTCTAGAAATACGATGTGCCCATAATGCTTCAGATAATACCTCGTGCCACCGCTTAGGATGATCTTCAATCTTCTTCTTTATGAGCTTGATCAAAATCTTATTGCTAGACTCGGCTTGACCATTGGCTTGAGCATAATATGAAGATAAATTGAGCAATTTAATACCATAGGATCCAACAAACTCACGTACCTCCTTAGAAATAAGCGACGTCCCTTGATCTGTCGTCAATGTTTGAGGAATCCCAAATCTATGAATAATATGCTCAGTAATAAACTCAATCACCTCTCTATGTGTCATGTTCTTGAGGGGATTGCTTCAGTCCACTTGGTAAAATAATCAGTAGCCACAATCACAAAACAATGACCTTTGGATGAAGGAGGATGAATCTTACCAACAAAATCTAAACCCCATCCTCTAAAAGGCCATGGCTTAATGATCGGATGCATCAACGCAGCAGGTGCAATCTGAATATCCCCAAACTTTTGACACTCTTCACATCCTTTGTAGTAACAAAAACAATCGGCTATCATCGTAGGCCAATAAAAACAAGCCCGTCTAAGGTGCCACTTCATCATTCGAGCCGATTGATGTGTACCACAAATTCCTTCATGAACCTCTGCTATAGCCAATCTAGCTAAATCAGGATCTAAACATTTCAAAAGCAATCTATCCATGGTCCGACGATATAGTTCACCATCAATCAAAGTAAACTTGAAAGCCCATCGTCGGACTTTTCGATCCACTAGTATCCTGCAAATACTCCACCAGAGGCTTCCTCCAATCACCAGCATCGGCCACCATAGAGGCTTCCTCCAATCACCAGCATCGGCCACCATAGATTGAAAATCATTAACAGCCGAATCGGTGTTTTCAGAGGTGTAGGCGATCAGACTGCCTATGCTGGTGGTTAGACCGGCCGCGCCGGTTAGACCGGCTGTAACAGGCGGTCGAACCGCTTGTTCCAGAGCAGAAACGTCGGCTTCACGAAACATCGGCCTCTTTTCATGAAAATTTCATTTCTGAACATTATAGCCTGATGCTTGCTGCGCCAACGTATTAGCTCTAGGATTCTCTTCTCTTGGTAGATGATAAATGAAAAATTCATCAAAGCAAGATATAATATCTAAACACTTATCAAGATAAGTATTCAAAAATCCATCTAAGCATTAACAAACCTTAGATACTTGCTGAACCACCAAAAGAGAATCACCATATGCTTCCACATGTTTTACTCCCATGTCATGCAACATCTCCAACCCAAATAATAAAGCTTCATATTCGGTTTGATTATTAGTGCACTTATGATCTAATTGGTTAAGAGCCTCAAAAACAACACCGTTTGGTGAAATAAGAATAACACCAACTCCACAACCACTTTTGCAAACCGATCCATCAAAATGCAACTTCCATGGGGTAAAAGTCATATAGCTGACATTTAAATCAAGATATTCACTAATCCTATGTTCAACAATAAAATCGGCAACGATTTGTCCTTTCATAGATTTCAATGGCTCAAAGACTAAATCATATTCCATTAAAGCATAAGCCCATTTGCCCATTCTACCACTTAATATAGGTGTATGCAACATGTATTTAATTATGTCGGCTTGACTAGCAACTATGCAAGTATTTAATAACAAATAATGCCTCAACTTTGTACTAGCATTATATAATGATAAGCATAACTTTTCAATGAAAATATACCTTGTTTCGGCGTCCAATAATATTCTACTTGCATATGAAATAATATAACTCTTCGGTCTCTTGGATCAAAACAGCCCCAATAACACTTTCTTCAGCCGCAATATATAATTTAAAAGGAACTCCTCTCCTAGGTGCCCGAAGAACCGGAGGCGAAGATAAATAATGCTTGATCTCTTCAAACGCCTCTTGCTATTTTGCCCCCCAAGTAAATTCAGCATCATCTTTGAACCGAAGCAAAGGAGTAAAAGCATTCACCTTTCCCGACAAATAGCAAATAAATCTTCTCAAGTAATTCACCTTGCCCAAGAATTTCTGCAACTCTTTCTTAGAACTAGGCGCCTGCAACTTGCCAATAGTGTCGGCCTTCTTTGGATCAATTTCTATTCCATTTTCATGAACTATGAAGCCCAAAAACTTCCCAGCCAACACACCAAAAGCACACTTGAGTGGATTCATCTTCAAACCATATCGACGCATTCTTTCAAATGCAAGTCTCAAATCGTCCAAATGAGAAACACTTCCAGCCGATTTGACTACAATGTCATAAATATAAACTTCCAAGATAATACCAAGCAAATCATGGAAGATTAAATTCATTGCCCTTTGATAAGTAGCACCATCATTCTTTAAACCAAAAGTCATAACAATCCACTCAAATAAACCAACAAAGCCTGGACATACAAAAGCCGTTTTGGATATATCCTCTTCGGCCATGAATATTAGACTGTAACCAGCATTACCATCAAGAAAGTTAATCATTCTATGTCCAGACGCAGCATCGATAAGCATATCGGCTATTGGCATAGGATATTCATCTTTAGGAGTAGCACAATTAAGATTTCTAAAATCAATACACACTCTAATCTTACCCGTTCCTTTCTTTTCCACGGGTACAATATTAGAAATCCACTTAGCATATCGACAAGGTCTAATAAACTTTGCTTCTAATAACCGATTTATTTCCTCTTTAACTCGGTGATAAATTTCAGGATTAGAACGCCTAGTTGGTTGTTTATAAGGCCGAAAACCAGACTTAATAGGCAACCGATGCTCAACAAGCTCTAGGCTTAAACCAGGTATTTCATGATAATTCCAAGCAAAGCAATCGACATACTCCTTTAATAACTTTATTAATTCAAATCTAAAAGCAGGATCTAAATTCTTATTTACAAACGTCGGCCTGGGTATAGAACCATCACCAATGTCTAACTCCTCAAGAGGATCGGCCGACCTAAAACCACATCCTAGCTCTCTTATATTATCAAAGTCTTCAATAGTTTCACACATATTGTTCTGATGCGACTGATAGTGTTCAAGTCTCTGCCGCAACCACTCTCGATTATCCATTAAATCATATGAGATGATTCTGCCGATTGTTCATCGGCTTTGTGACAGCAGGGATGAAGCCATTCTTAGTACAGCTAATAAACTCAAATTCAGAAAGATCTAAGCCTGACAAACATCTAACATCATCATGAATGCCAACCAAAGAGCTATCAGCTAAAGCAACACAAGCAGAAGTATCACCATGCACAACCTCTACATCATCATCTATCCACTGAATCAAACATTGATGCAAAGTAGAAGGAATGCACTGATTTGCATAAATCCAATCACAACCCAAGATTAAACTAAAGTTACCTTGAGTCTCAGCGACAAAGAAAGCAGTGGCCAAGGTCTTGCTCCCAATAGTAAGCTCCATAGAAATCAGCCCTTTGGCACCAATAGGCTCTCCTCCTCCAATCCCGCTGACGGTCATGTTGGTCTTCATCAACTCCGAATCTGAACCACAAAGCTTCTTGTACAAAGAATAAGGCAACAAGTTCACAATAGCCCCTCCATCGACCAACATCCGCGAGATTGGCGTCCCATTGATATGCCCCTTCATATATAAAGCCTTCAAGTGATTGTCTTTAGCTTTAGGCTTCTAGAATATAGCTTCCTTGGGACCAAAATCAAGATGAGCCACCTTCTCCTCCGAAAGCATGTCCCCATCCATGGACATATGAAGCACATTCACATCAAGATTCATGCGCTCCGGAGAAGAACTGTAATCAACAAGCTCTTCATCGTCCTCAGCAGTGGGAACCGATGTTGACTTGCCATCACGAGCCGAAGAACTGGAAGAAGAAATACCGGGTGTTTTTGCGTCACCCGGTCTGACCGCCTGTACAGGCGGTCTGACTGCCTGGGTCACCGGTCCTGAATGACCGCCTATACAGCCGGTTTGACCGCCTGTGGGTCTTCCTTCGGCTTCCACTCCTTCTTCTGTGGAATCATGGTCTTGAGCTGGTTGAAGAATTCATCTCTCTGCTTCTCCAACTCTTGCTCTTGTCTTTCCCGAAAACGAAGTCTCTGAAGCTTCCTCTTCTGCGTGTGAGTCAACCCTTCAGGACACCAGCTTGGAAGAAAGTGTTGCTGAGCCTTGCTAGTACTAGCCCCCTGATCTTCCACCGTCTTTTCACTGGAAGTCGGCTTCATAGCCAGACTTTTTTCAATAGGAACATCCATTGTCCCAACTTTAATAATGTCGAACTTAGTAGTCCTCTCTGAGTCCACATTCATGCTCTGCACCTCCTCCTTCCACTTGGGTCGATAATCCTGCCTCGGAGGAACTCTTAGCGGCTGATCCTGACGGGCGGTCTGACCGCCTGTTACAGGCGGTCTCACCGCCTGTGCCCGCTCTTGACCAGATTTACGGAAAGCCAATCGGTCTCTCCTGGGATAAATGATCCTGTCCTGCACACGTCTTTTTGGACCTTCCCAGCCAGGATGAAATGAAGGCTGCACATTTGAATGATATGGCACCCACATCACTCCATTGTCATCCCACACCGGATCCAACTTCATATGAGGAGGCGAAGGAACCCTCTCGTTCTGAATCGGTGATCTCATTCTTTTTTTAATGGCCGATCGCTTGGAACGGCCTTTTGTTTGGTGTACTTGTCATAAAGCATATCAAACGTGACTTTTGGCTTCTGAACACCCTGCTCCTTTGCCACGTTCATCTTCCAAGTATCAACTTCTGGACGCTTCGGAATCAGCATCTTCGAGCGTCCATGGGGACAGGCGGTCTGACCGCCTGGCGTAGCCGGTCTGACCGCCTGTAGCAAACCAGCCCCGGGCGCCCGCGGTCCAGGAATAGTGACCGATCCTTGCCCCCCTTGTCCAGAGGATCTCACAGTAACCTTGAATGACTCTTTGCCATCAGCCATCTTCTCAAAAGTCACTTCTCTAACCGACTCTTTTGAAGACGGTCTTTCCTCTCCAAGCACCACGTTCTTCCCTTTAGTAGATTTGGCTTGATGCGGCCGAACCAAGACCTTGGGCTGCTGCAACTCCATGGTGTTGACCGGAAAAGGAGTCTCATCAACTTGCATCTCATGAAACTTCAAGCGGCTCTCATTAATAGCCGATTGAACCTGCCGACGGAAGACATTACAATCATTATTAGCATGCGAAAAAGAAATATGAAACTTACAATAAGCACGCTTCCTCAATTCTTCCGTAGGTGGTATAACATGAGAAATCTTGATGTAACCAAATTTATGCAATTCATCAAATATACGATCATATTTGGATACATCAAAAGTAAACTTTATGTCTTCTTGCCAATTCTTATGAATCGGCTTAAGAGATGAGCATGACATAATTTTCTTATTAGCAGGCCATACAAACTCTGCTAAATAAACATCATTATCATCATCGGTCGAATCATCGGATTCATAATCAACAATATGAACATTAGACCGACGTGTCTTAAAACTTCCTTTTTCTTTATTCATTCTGCCTTCAGCTACTTCAGCTCTAATATGCACTTGTGCGACCGAATAATAATCACAATTATCTATCTTGTCTCTAATAGAAGATTTCAAACCTCTAAAGCATAAGCCAGCAAGATCAACTTCAGAAATAGACAAATTAAAGCAATGGTTTTTAATATCTTTAAATCTTCTCATAAAATGAGAGACAGACTCATCCCGACCCTGTCTAACCGATGCTAAATCTGCTAATTTCATCTCATGACTGCCACTATAAAAATGATCATGAAACTTACGCTCTAGTTGATTCCAGCTCATGATAGAACGAGGGGCTAATGAAGAAAACCAAGCAAAAGCAGTACCAGTAAGTGACAATGAAAACAAACGTACTCTAAATGCTTCATAGTTGGCAGCCTCCCCTAGTTGAGCTACATATTGACTAATATGTTCCCAAGTGGTGCGCTCATCATCTCCACTAAACTTTACAAAATCAGGCAAGCGCCACCCATTGGGAAAAAAACAGTATCAAAGCTAGAATGATAAGGTTTTTAATATACTCTAGTATTACCAAAATCAACACCTAGCTTATTTCTCATCACATCAGACAATTCATCCCTGAATCTAGTAAATTCGGCCCATTGGGGGTCTTGTTGGGCCGAAGATTGCATAGAATTCATATAATTCAAGTGAGGTGATTGCCTATTTTGCATATCTCTATGTGCATTAAAAACATCATCGGGAATACCACCCGAATTCGCAGTATGCATAGTCGTGGAATAAGTAGCGCCTGCTATATCTACTGGACCAGCACGGCCAGTGGAGACCGAGTTTGGAACAGTAGACAGCAGCAAAGGTCGCTTCGGCACGAACACCATAGCATTGGTCAAATTTAGCTGACCACCAGAACACGCGGTCTAACCGTCTGTAGCCACGGTCTGACCGTCTGTCGCGGTCTGACCGGCTGTGCGGGCGGTCTGACCGGCTGTAGATCCAACCGCTGCCGACCCACTTGCATTGACCGTGTTCGGTCTGGACATATTGGGGGGTGGCGGGGTCTGTCCAGCAAAGTAATTCGGTGGCATACCATAAAAGATACTATGCTCAGGTAATTCACGAGTATCTATGGATTTACCCACCAATTTTTCGAGTCGTTCTAATAATTGTTCAACTAGTGAATCACGATCCGAAAAAGTTGAAGCCATAGGAGGAGATGCAGGGGGTTGAGGTGCAGAAGTGCTTGCATTGTTAATTACCTCAATTTGCCCCTTACTCATCTTGAAAGAAAGCATTACGAAGTCTCGAACACTCTTCGCCGATCGTTCTTCACAACCTTTCCGGAACGTCTTCAAGAACTCCGCCTCGAGGTGCTTCTGGAGCGCCATGAACCTCTCAGGATCTTCAGAAGAAAGATCTTCAAGCGAGGCCGTGACGATATTGTCTTCTCCAACGTCAAAGCCCATAGTGCTAGGGATAGTAGATCGGTCTTTAAAAACCAGATTTCTTTCCCCAGTGGAGTCGCCAAAATATGTTGACGCGCTTTTGGTCAACACACGAAAGCGCTAGATCGCACGGTCATCGAAATCTCCTCACTGGAGCTTCTGAAGACAGCCGGTCAGACCGCCGTGGCAGAGGCGCCGTGAAAGCCTACGATCACAACCTCGGGAGGGACCCCGTCGGAGGCTGCGAACCTAGGGTTGTTCTAAGGTCAGCAAGACCACTTAGAACGTCCTAAAACGCCGTAGAGACGAAGAAGGAAAGCAAAGGGGTTGGAAAAGCTAGGGTTTGGAGATAAAAAGTAAGACAATGATTTGTACGATTGGGTAGAGGTCCTCAATCGGCCGTGGCCCTTTATATTTATAGGGTGGGGAGGTCTTACCCCACAAGGAAGTCCTTGTACAGATCTAAAAACGTGCAAAAACCTGATTCTACTCGGACTCGGGACAGGCGGTCAGACTGCCTGTGACAGGCGGTTAGACCGCCTGGCATATTGCCAGATCGGCTACAGGACCTAGCCAGTCTAACCGCGTGTACAGGCGGTCTAGACCGGTTGTACCAGCCTGATCGGCTTTATGGTCGTCAACAGGTTGCTGTCCGGGATGAGGTCCATGCCGGTGCCCAGCCCGATCAGGAATAAGGATTTCGACAGGAACTTGTTCAGGGACTTGCGGTCGCCGAGCAGGGCCTTCAGCTGGGTTCTCGTTTCCGCAAAGTTTGCCACTTGCGTCGGCAATGGAATGGTCATGTTTGCATACTAAAAAAATTGTAAATGCATACATGGCATATACAGGACACATAGATCCAATCAGTATGATAATAACCTTGGAATTTTTATAACGTACGTCACTAATAATGCATTGACTACACTACATACTGTGGAGCTATCAATCCCAGCATTGGCTGAGGCATAGTTGACTCCAGTGAAACCCTGCATTTTTTCCGGGATGAGATCAGGAAGTGACCGGTATGCTGGCGGGCTCATCTCGAATCCCAGGGCCTTCGCTGCATGCCACACGAAAAAGCATACCGATCAAGCATCATGAATTCATGATGTAGGTCAGCAACACAAATTTTGCACGATGATGTGATACCGATGAAGTCTGCGATGTTGTATCCATTGCTGAACCGACCGGTGGCCTGGCCTCCAGGATAGTCGATGCCGTAGTAAGGGTGGTTGGCGCGGGGAGGATCCCCAATCTCCCCGCCGGTAAGATCGTTATTGTTGCCGACGTCCAGCGCCCCGTCCCCAAACACCAAGACTGCAGGTGCTACTGGCGTAGGCTGCCTAGCAGAAGTTGGCAGTGGTGGCGGCGCCGGCCGGCTTCCCTGAGGTGGGTAGTGGTGGCACTGGCAGATATGCGTCCAAGTTGTTCCCGTCAAGAGCTTGGACGGACATCATTACCATCGCCAAGGTGGTCAAAATACTGCTCCATTCCATGGCTAAGTACACTATCATGTGATGAACAATGTGATGGAGTTGATAGCCAAGGGGCTGGCCCTGGCTTCCCTGGCAGCTACTTGTAATTTATAAACCAAATGATACAGTGATCTCATCCCATATCCTGAAGGATTCTGATCTTACCCTGAAAGCTGAAGACTGGAAGCATGTATTTGGTCACATGGCGCATGCGTGCATGCTTAAAATCTTACAAACTAAGCAACATTCTTGAAAGTCAGGGTTCAGCTCGAATCACAATGGCCCCTATTATCCCTGGATGGAGTTTTTAATCTAATCATTATTCGGTTCTATGGTGCGACAACCTCCGTTGCCACATGCGGCCACTACGCTATAAGTAAGGAACACTCATTCTTGCCTTTCATGGCTGACATGTGCACGTGCTAGGTGGAGTATGGACTATGGACTTATCAATGCAAAGCAAAGACGATGCGTGGACGATGTGAATAATAGTAACTGATATTAGAGATGGGTCAATTATTAGCGTCTAAAACTTATATTTGAGATTTCTGATTAAGAGACATGTAAGGTGCAATCATTTTATAACTATGCAAATGTTGTGTGCAGTATTCAGAGTAAATTGCACCCACCATACAACAATCATTTTATAACTATGCAAATGTTGTGTGCAGTATTCAGAGTAAATTGCACCCACCATACAACAACTTGTCAGGTGGGTGCAGATTGGTCCAACAAGTTGTAAAATACTCAATTTAGTACGACAACTTGGCAAATAGGTGTACATTGGTCCATCAACTTGAGAAATGCTCAAGTTAGTGCAATAATTTGGCAAATTGGTGCATATACAGTCTAAATGTTACAATGGTGATGTATTTGGCTATGCACAGAGGGATATGATGGCATAAGACATGTATTGTGTTACTTTTGGGTGCTGTTTCGTAATACATGACAAAGTTAATTTTAATTTTATCATATCTCTTTAATTTTATGCTCCCATATATTCTTACAATTTTTCATACTACCATATTTTATATTTTCATCTTACCACAATGAATTAGTTTATTTTTAAAAGATTAATAAAACACTAAATAATTCATATAAATCTACTTATAACTGACTATTGACTATTCATGTACATGATATAAATATAGCCTTAGTGAATTAACCAATGGTTTTTATTTGTTAAAAATTATAGTACAAATTAAAGGAAAAAATTCTTTATGTAAACTTATATCTCATAAATAGGCTTAAATCAAGCTTATATGGTTTTATAGAAATTGTCTGTCCGAATTAGAAAATAATTTTATATTGACAATACATAATATCTCTTATTTTGTAACATGAGTATTTTATTTTAATTTTATAATAATGGTTCATCTGGGATAAATATATCCTAACTGTAACGTGAATATCAATGGCCACGCAATGGTCAAGTTTTGGTTTTGATGCAAATATACCATGTATTTGTTGTTTGTCGTGGGCAAATACAAATCAACGTAACATTTGGACTTTGCATGCACTAATTTACCAAGTTGTTGCACTAAGTTGAGTAGTTTATAAGTTATTGGAACAATCTAAATTGAGCATTTTACAAGTTTGTGGACCAATTTACACGCAAATGACAAGTTGTTGCATGATGGGTGCAATTATCTCCAATATTTATGTCGTGTGGGCGCAATGGCTGGGCTAGTAATTCGAAGTTCATGATCCTGTAATTATATCCACATAATTGGGATTTCTCATGACAATATTTAATTTGAATCTTTCGGCAAGAAATGAAGTATCGTCCATGACCAGTTTGCTCATCCCATTTCCCTGTACAGCTGTACTATGGTCGATCTCTCACGTCCGAGACGTACTATGGTCGATCAACCAGGTCTGCGACTTTGGTGAGGACCAATGATCCGCTGCATTAGTCACATGAACAGCTATTTGACCACCTGATCACGAATGACTCCAACAGATCGTCCTGGGCACAGCTAGCTTAGAGCGGTCTGGTGGAGCAGCATGCTCTGGTCGTCGCCGTTCTGCGTGGCGGCACGTTCCTCTTCCTCCCAGAGATGGGCCGTCCAGGCGTGTCTTTCTCGTTTCCCTAGAAACAACTATAGCCAATTATATATAAAAATATATTAAAATTTACGGTATAATATTAATACTACTAGGTAGATAATTAGATCTAGTTTTTTATAAAATTATTTGGAGACTTAATGATTGTACGTATTTTCTAAAAATCGAGTCAAACTTGTGGCATGCACACCAACAACGACACTCTTTTAGGGATGGAGGGAGTAGTCTTAAAAAATGGTCCATAATGGCCTCCATATGCTGCCGTGTGATGTGGCGGACCACTCCAAAATTATTCCAAGTTAAGTACCCATGGACCACTAATCAAGCAGTCAGGCACTTAATCCGGAATGAGCTGGAGCGCCGTCGGATTATACCCAATTAACCACGTACTTTCACGATCGAAACAACACGCGCGCCCACACGAAGGTGAGTCCCAGAAATTACAACATTCCACAATTTCAACATACATAAATAGTATCATAAAGTTATTACAAACCAAGTTCGAATTTCAAATCAGAGTATGAGAGTTCATTGTAGCGAAAATAATCTAACGACGATACATAGCAACACCACGATGAAGCCGGTCATGGTGCTACTCCTCCCGATCCTCGAAAGAGGACGGAACCCACTCGACGTGCCAGCCAGGAGGAACCTGGGTAGGCCAAGTGATAGAATCGACTGCCACATCCATAACAGTACCTGAAAGAAATAGCCACAATCAAGGCTGAGTATACTAATACTCAGCAAGGCTTACCCGTCGGATGAAAACTACTTCACCGACATCTAGACATGAGAGGCTTTTGGCTAGTGGGTTTCTTTTACCAGAAAGCTACTAAGAGTGGATCCTTACTTTCATGATTTTAGTATCAAATTATAGTAGAGTTAACCATTCTAGATTAGCATCCTCTCTAAGCATGCAAATGGTGCAATACAATTTAGTACATACAACCAATTCATCATCCTCATAGTTCCACTTGTTACTCAATGCAGCACAGCGGTCAAGCAGTCTTATTAACCGCGAGAAGCGGACAGTTCGAACCGAATTTTGCTACCTGGCCATGGGAAACCCAACACACACGGACAATGCTTGCTATAAAAGGCACAAACACTTTTCAACCTTCCCCATCAATCCACAATTCAGCGCCGGGTCCATTCCCTTAGGACAAACCTACCGCTTCACTCACGGCATCACGCATATATCCACATGTGTACAGCAAGGGAAACAAAATGTTTCCAAGGAGAGATGGCTATCGGTCCTAGCTGCTTCAATCTGGTACCGGGCTTACCGATTCCCATAGGTCGGCATGCGTGTGGTACGTTCAAAAACTTGACACACAGAACCACACGTTTCGACCTTAATCCAATTATCATACACGGACGGGAGATCTACACATACCATCCCGCCCGTCCATCCTTATGGTTCCAACATAAGTAAGGACAAGAAACTCCTATATCTCGCGAGTGACAGGAAATCACTCGACTTGTAACGGTCCTAAAGGCATTGCTCTACCGATCCTATCATGCTAGTATTTCCAGTCATAGGTACTAGAATCATGCAACTAGGGTATTCATACAACACCTAGAACGTAAATGCACAAGCATAATAAATTCATAGTTGCACGAATTGAAGTTAGGTTATGCTCCGGGGCTTGCCTTCTTGAGCTAGCTGACTGTCAGGCTTCGGGTTGATCACGACGACGTTGGCACCACCCTCGGGGACTTCCTCTTCGTTGACGGGGACGAGGTTGTAGGTACCGTCAGCGAGAGCGCCTTCTATATGAGATGCACAACTTTAATGCGGCTGCCTATGTGCTCTAAGAACAAGGCTTTGAAGGCCATATTCACCTAGACATACTAGTGAACTATTTTCTCCTTCACAAAATTAGAGGAGGTGTGTGGAAATTTTTTTATGTCTTTATGATGGTGATTATGTACACATATACAACATTTCAAATTATTATTTTTAAGCAAGTGTGCAGTTCTGGAATTTAGATTTCACATGCTCCATATTTAATTAATTATCCAAAGTGTTCTATTTCTTTTTATAAAACTCAATTTTACTCTAGCTTCTTCTCATTTTTGTTTCTCTGTTTCTGTGCATCCTTTTTATCCACAAACTTTATGACAGCTACTGGAGTATAAGAGTTAGGACCACTCCAAAATTTAGCTAAAACTGAGCTACACAGAATTTATTAAAAATAAAACAAGTTGCTGTCCCAGAAAACAAGATTAATTCATATAAAATCGAAACTACTTCCGAAACAGGAGATTTCCTTACCAGAGCTACTCATGAGTGAAAGAAAGGTTCTGACCAAGTGGTGGTTAAAAATAACTCTTGGTCAGCCCTCAATAATTTTCTATCCAAAAACCATCATCTATTTATTTGCTAGTCTAAACAGGGTCAAAAATTAAGTTTAGCCTTTTTGCCACATGTGCCAACAAGTTCCTAGGCCTTTGGTGAAAGATGGTGATTTTTGCATGCATGAATTATTTTTAATAAATACAGAACTAAGCTAGAACAGAATTCACAAAATAATTCATAACTGAAGCTACAATCCATATTTTTAGGTCTCCTTTGGACACAAAGCGTACAAGGGCATCACAAGCAACATATCCAAAGTTCATCTCCAGAAGAGATCAGGATTTGAAATGGTGCACAAGATTCTTAAAACTGAGTTTGAATTTTAATTCAAACACTATTCATCAAAAGTGTATACATGCCAACATGAGATTGGAGTTTACAATATCACGAGTCCAGGGAGTATTTTTAAGCATTTTTCCGATTTTTCTATGATTTTTATTGGATTTTACAAGATTTCGGGAAAATAAACTTAAACCTTAAGAATCTTTTTACGCCGCGACCCTCGGAACTTTTGAAACCTCACAAATAGACCCCTGGTTTCTTTCACTGGGAACCCTGCGAAAAGAAAGAAGATGAAGTTGTGTCCTTGGCTCGTCGGCGACGTTGCGCCGGCCAAACGACGGTGGGAGGGGGTCGGAGAAGTGGGGGAAAAGGACGAGCAGCTCACCACGAGTCGAATGGTGGCGGTTGGGAGGTTGGAGGAGGCTCGGAGGTGGCCGACGACGGGAGCAGTGGCGGTGCGGCCGCCGCGGCTTCAACTCCGGCGAGGTCAGTTGCTTCCGCTGCAGTTGGAGGGGCTCTTGAGCATCAGTGGGGCACGGCGAAGACGTTGAGATGCTTGGTTGGCGTTGGGGATGGCTCGAAGGTGTGGCTTGACGTGGAGGTGCTTCGCGGCCGAAAAATGGGGATTTGGGGGAAATCCCGATTTCTCGTCGGAGAGTTGATGGAAGCTTGAGAGAAGTGGGGGAATTGAAGCTAAGGAAGTGGGCGAGCTCTGAGTGCGGGGAATTTGGAAATTGTGGAGGGATGGGGGCGAATTTGCTCCGGCGCTCGAGCTCGGCTCTTGCGGCCAGAGGTTGAAGAAGGGGGTGCGCGAGCGCGGAGGAGGGGAATTGGCAGTGCGCTGGCTGAGGGAAGGGTGCAAGGCTGCTTGGTGAAGTGTTGGAGCATGCTAAAGTGGGCTGAGCTGCCTCGGGGTCGCTCACGTGCACGGCTCGGGCACGCCGGCCACCATGAGTGCGCCTGTGAGCTCGGGCAGCGCGCGCGAAGCGGTTGGGCATCGCGGATCGTGGCGTGAGTGAGGGAAGGGTGCAAGGCTTTGGCGCGTTGCGAGCAGGAATCTGAACGCGGAGCGGCTCAGCGTGGCGCGCGCGGCCACGGCCAGTGGCCGAGCTCTGCTCGCCATCATGGCGCTCCGCGCGGCGCGAGGCTGCCAGGGCGCTGTAGCGCGCGATGTGATGGAACGGCGAGCCAGACACCCGCGCGAGGACAAGAGCAAGACGCCTCCGCGGCTTGGCTGGCCAGGCGAGGGTGCCGCCGCTCACCGGCCACGTGGCGGTCGGTCTGTGGCCGGGGCAGAGCGCGCCAGGGCGACTGTCGGGCGCCCCGTGGAGCTCCTCCTTTCACTGTGGATTTTCTCGAAAAATTTGAACTGAACATTCAAATGTGCAAAAATAAAAGTTGGAGTTTGAGATATGGGACACAGCTTTCTTTTTGGGGTGAACCTGAAATTTCAAATTTTTCAAGCTCAAACAGACCATTTTCGAACAGGCGTTCAGCATGGTTTTTCGAGTTTTTGAGGGGCTTAACTGCAAAATTTGAAAAAGTTCCCAACAGTGACTAGGTCTTATTTATGATGACAAACAAATTTTATTTTTGGAGATTTTTAAGTTTAGTATGAAATTCTTGAGATTTCAGTTGGGTGTCAAAAAGGCCTTTGTTTTGAATTTAAATTTGAATTTTTGATCAATTTTTGTGTGCTACCCCATTGCTCCCCTTTAATCCTGTTTTGATTGTGTTTTTAGAGTACTTAACATTAGGGATGTCACATGTGACATTTTTCTATGATTTAAATTCCTTCCTCGACGGGGACACATCTTCTGAGTAATCCATCAGCACGTACTCTATGGAGGTATGGGTTGTCCCAAATGTGATGATGACTTACATAAAAGAGCTCCTCCTGGCGGCACATATCCTGAAACCATAAAATTCATAATGTCTACATACCAGGGTGTTATATCCATCACCTTGAGCAACATGCCGTCTCACAGGAAATCATTGATAGGTGTTCCTGCATGTTAGTGATTTGCGTACGAGACAAATGATCTGCAACAATATTTCTACTCCTCTTTATCCTTAGTTTATAAATCAAATTCTTGGAGTAAAAGAATGCATCGCAGGAAGCGAGGTTTAGCATCTTTCTTGGTAACAAAATATTTTACGGGAGCATGATCAATATAAATAATGACCTTGGCTCCTACCAAATAAGATATAAACTAGTCAATAGCAAAGACCACAGCTAGGAGTTCTTTTTCAGTTGTGGTAAAATTTTATTGGGCTCCAGTTAAGGTCTGGTTGGCATAAGCAATTGCATAATGCCTTTTGTCCTTAGTTTGGCCTAAAACTGCACCAACAGCAAAATCACTAGCATCGCACATAATTTCAAAAGGAAGATTTCAGTATTGGGGTTGAATGATTGGAGCAGAGATGAATGCTTTCTTAAGGGTGTTAAAAGAATATAAGAACTCATCCTTTATGAAACGCCTATAGAACCATGTATGGCCTAAGAAATTTCTGATCCCCTTAATATTCACGGGAGGTGGAAGTCGTTCTATAACTTCTATTTTTGCCTTATCCACTTCTATTCCCCTTTCAGAAATAAGATGTCCCAAGACTATGCCTTCTCGGGCCTCGAAATGACATTTTTCCTAGTTTAAAACCAGGTCCTTTTCTTGGCATGTTTGGAAAACTCTATCTAAGTTCTCTAGACAATCATTAAAGGTTTTAACATATACAGTAAAATCATCCATGAAAACTTTCATGATTTCCTCAATCATGCATAAGAAAATAGACAACATACACCTCTGGAAAGATGCAGGTGCATTAAATAACCCAGAAGGTATTCTACGATAAGCGTAGATACCATATGGGCATGTGAAAATAGTTTTGATTTGATCATCCGGATGGATAGGGATTTGATGGTAACCCGAATACCCAACAAGGAAACAAAAGGAGGAATGATTTTCTAACCGCTCCAGCATCTCATCGATGAAGGAAAAGCGGAAAATGGTCCATCCTAGTTGCCGAGTTAAGTTCTCCATCCTGTGACAATATGTTGGGGTATGAGTTCGTTTTTATTATTCTTTCCCTAAACACATGCGTGCAAAAGCGGAAGATGTTATATTGGCACCAATAGTGTGATTATACTGGACCGTCACAAGAACTCCTCGATTGAAGCATTGAATGGTTGAAGAAGGAGCACTAATCTGAAGTGGCTCGGAAGAAAGTTCCCCCTCATGTAACCAATCATAGCTCATTATTGAGGCTAATTATCAAACTATTTTTTATGATTGTTTTTTATATAGAAGTTCAAGAATTTGCCTACGAGCTTTCTGTATTATTTAGCAAGGGTAACTTGAGGTGTTTCCATAATCTTCGAATATATCATCCTCAAGGTCGAAGATATCCTCCATGGGGATCTCCTTGTCCTCCTTGCTGGCTATGCTTGGTTCGCGAGAAGTTTTAGAAGGTGATTTAGAATTTGGAATTTGATCTTCTTCCTCTAAAACTTCTTCTATGATGGGTGATTTCATGGCTAGAAGATCTGTGACGAAGGAGGTGTTTTCTAAAATTTGATATGATGAAGCTTCTCCTTCTTCTATAGTCTTGTGTATAAAGGATCCTCCGGCGGAAATATCCAACAGCAAGGTAGATTCCTTATCTAATCCAAACCAGAAGTGTTGTAACATGACATGGTTGTGGAGATTTAGGTCTAGGCTAGTGTGTTTTAAACACAAAAATATAGCCCATGTTACCCCTATTGACTCCTTCTGTAATTGCTGAAAATTGAGGATTTTATTTACGTAGGGAAGCAATGTGGTTATGGGGAAAAAATGCAATGCAGAATTTCTCCTGTAGTTTTTCCCAATCACCTTCTACCTTACCTACGTTAATTGTGTAATATTGTTCTGCTTCCTCTTTAAATGAGAAAGGAAACAATGTTCACTTTATCGTTTCTTATGCTATGCCTGGGATGCACATGCATGAGCTCAACTTCTCAAACTCCCGCAAATGATGATATGGATTTTCAAACTCTAAACCAGAGAACGGTAGTTCCCGAACCATGGCAATAAAGCCTGGGCGGAGCTGATAGCCATCGGACTGGATTGGTTTTGAAGATTTTGGTGGCTCTAAAAGCTCACCCTTTGGTGCAGAAAGATATCTAATAGAGTTAGGCTCCATTAATGGATAGAAAAGATGACATGTGTTTACAAGGATAACCTTTCTGGGTAGCTAGGGTCAAGATAGAATAAGAAAGATAAAAGGACAGAAGAGACAATCAATAGGCAACACAACTCGAAAATAATTATGACAACCATTCTCCAGCAACGGCGCTAGAAATGTTTGTTGGTATTTCTTAACTCTTACGGATCCGCAAGCGCACGGAAATACCGATGTAGCACTTTACCTGGAAGCATTCAGGGTATCGAAATCCAAAGGGAACATAATATAATTATTTTCTCACTAAGCTACCCCTAGGAGTTCAGAAAGAGAGATTGAATCTTAAGATAGTGTTGTTCTTTTCTCTAATGAAAACTCTCAAGGTGGGAAATTTCTATCTATCTCTTTCTTGCTTTGGCGACCTAGTATGATCTTTTATCCAAAAGGCCCTTAACATATAAAAACAACTATTCTAAGGTCTCGATAGAGAGGGAAGAAGTACTTGATATATGTCAAAGATGTCACCTTTGACACCTTCCTCTTTTTACTAGAAAGACCCTAAAGAAATGAATGGAATTTCTAAGCCCAGACACCACGTCTACACTTGAAATACTTGTCCACGGTGCCGCACGGGATCACCATACCATGAGGGTCCCGTACACCAGGATAGCGAACACGTGTTCCGTCAAGCAATGAATATCAAGAAATAACTTATCAATAAAGTAATCAAAAGAAGAACTAGGAAACTTACTCAAGTCTATGAATCCAATAAGGTACAGAATCGAAGGACCCGAAGAACAATCCAATCAAGCATGGATGCTCTTCTAATCACGCTCTAATCACCTTCTAATCTTCTTATAATCTCTCCCTTAAACACATCTAATTCTAATAGATCATAGGCTTCTCTCCTCTTCCTTCCCCCCTAGGACTATCTCTTCTATAGCTGAATTACATATGAATTCTCTCATTGTTGAGTACAGGTGTGTACCCACGCTTATATAGGCCTATATGTTAGTTCAAAATGATCAAAGTATGGTAGCATACGTTGCCAACCTTGTGAACCACCTCAGAACCGCCTCGAGAAAACTTGGCACCAACAATGTCAGTGGTGGGCCGGCCGGTATCACACCATCGCCTCTCGGCCACCACCTTCGCGTGGTGGGTTGTGGACTGGGCCTTCTTCTATTTTTTGTTGTCAATGACTTCTGTTGACTGAAATAGGACCTTTGTTTGAATCCTTTGAAAAGCATTAAGCGTAAGGCAACCGTTTTCATATATCTCCTTTCTCTTTTCTTGATAGTTTTACCTGTAGAGGCCTGCATAACACAAATAACCAAAACTTGTGGAAAGAGTTAGTATAAAAGCCCTACTCTAAGTTTAATGATTGATTTATACTCTTGTTGACAAAGATTATTCATACTTAAGAACCGTCAATAGTTCCCCTAAATAATCTGGTTGAAGAATCATATCTTAGTCGATTGAGTATTGATAAGTCTTGCTAATTCATGCTTGAGCTAGGTTATTTGAGGTGGTTCGCCAGAGAACTGTCCCATTGGAGAGCAAATTTACACTAGCTCGCCAGGGCACTGAGGAGGAAGTGTGTGCATCGTCGGTATCAGAGCTGTATAATCTCCCCATAGCTTCATGGTTTTGCTCAGCAGTGGGCGGCGGCGAGAGCATGTGATGGGTGTGAGAGGTGAGCCCACACGTGACGTATGAGTGAGGAAGGATAAGGCCTAGAGGTGAGGGCACGAGCATGAGTGAGGAAGGAGATGTACAAGTCAACAAAATTGAGATGTTATAAAAGTTGGTGCAACTTACGGATAATGTGCTTTTCTATATGACTGTTACCAATAGTTATCATTGGTAACTAACATTTATGAACACTTGTTACCAATTATAGTTATTAGTAACGGGCTTCTATGTTTCCCATTACTAATGACTATTATCATATTGAACCCTGCCAATTCACAACCAACCTAACATTCAGCAGTTCAAGAGGCCATTTCACAGCTCCACATTCATCAGTTCAAGGTCATTCACAGCATGACTTGTGGTAAAGAAAAGGTCATGCCAGATAAATTATACAAAATAACAACAATGTTCCTGTGTAGAATTCCTCAACAAAATGACATGAACACACACCATGAGATCACTTGAGCTTAAAG
Source organism: Digitaria exilis (assembly GCA_015342445.1). Lineage (NCBI taxonomy): Eukaryota > Viridiplantae > Streptophyta > Magnoliopsida > Poales > Poaceae > Digitaria > Digitaria exilis. Next base: position 125,710 of record JACEFO010000273.1, read on the forward strand.
AAACACCAAAGACCAATGCAACAACCACAACAACAACAACATCTAGACCATTGCAACCACATTTTGACTCTGCTTCAGAAACATCACCTTCTCCCTACCCATTGCTTCTCTTTTGATCAGCCAAGATGCCTTCTCAGCCAAAGCGCCTCCTTTTCTTGTTCAGCATTAGGAACCACACCCACAGAAGCTGGCTAATTTGCAAAGTAATTGCATAAAAAAGGCATAACCAACAATAATATGAAACCTAACCCTACATCATGGGCCAAACTCACCAGAGAGTCTTCATGGGCCACGCTAAGATGTCACTGTCTGTCAGAGGATTCTGAGAAGAAGTCCTAGGACTCTAGGAGCTACCCCTCTGGCCTCAACGTATGGCCACTAGATATCGATAGTCAATATTATCAAGTGGAACCTCATAGTCTATCTATAGTCGATGAAAATTGTGTTGAAGCAAAAGTTCATAGATGTCCAAGAAGTTATTAACCAGTAAGTTTTTTAAGCGGGTTTCTTCCTATTTATGCAAACCATGGTCGCTTCATGCAGAGCCAAACCAATGCATGTGAAGAACAGTAAATTGAAACCAAAGTCTAGAGTCAAACTCACGCATAAGACTAATTTTCTGGTAATTATGGCATTATTGATACAATATAGCCTAAATTCATTACATTTAATTAACATAATGATTTTTGTGTACTAGTGAGCTCAACAACCATCAGAGTCCAATCTATGTGGAGTCTATGTTGTTGAGAACAAGATGAGCCTAGTGTATCACGGGCTTTCACGGCATGACCTAAAAAAAGGTTGTGTTATGTACTCTTGTTTATTTATTTATTTGTCTGCTTGGATCACTCTTCAGCGTGTCTTGCAGTACTACAAAACTCCCATCATGATTTCCAATGATAGATGTGAGACCATCTGAGGGATGCTATGTGGGTTCATCATCAATGATGTCATCCAACCAGAAGGAAAATTCTACAACGGTCCATTTTGAAACTTGTGATGTTCTTTATTTGTGGATATGGAAACTTTGAAACTTTGTAAACGTGATGTACATATGTTTGTGTGGATGTGGTCTATTTGTTTTGTACTTTGAAACTATGAAATCTATTTGTGGTTCTATACATGAGATCTATGTGGTTCTGTATGATCTTGCTTATAGGTTAAAGGTGGCAGCCAAATCCTAGCTCTGGTTAGATCCATGAATTGGGTTGGCATATATACATGTACGTAACTAGCATCATGTGAAGCATGTTGCCCTTGTTGTCATCATTGATAGCGAGCTTCAAGTGACGCCCATCACCTTTGATAGGTCACTGGTGATGGGCTTCACATGAAGCCTAGTACATTAGTAACGGCCTTCAAGTGATGTTTGTTACCTCTAATAGGTCATAGGTAATGGGCTTTGAGTGAAGACTGTCACTGACAGTGGGCTCCTATTGGAGCTGCCGCATGGGTCCTCGGTAACACTCATTAGTAATGGGCACAGGAACACAATCATTACCTATTGGGTGCCATTGGTAAGGGAGCAAGATGCAGTGCCTTTGCTTGTTAAAGTCACATCGTCACTTTCGCTTCATCCTATGCGTCCATTGGGCGTCGAACAGCTCTCGACGCCTCAAAGGAGAAAAAAAGGACTGCCACACTACCACTTTACCATTTTTTTTTGAATGGCAAAAACTGTGGGGGAGTTCCCCACAGCACTTCATTTTCATATTATAAGGAAATTATGTACAAGCAAAAAGGGGGAGAGAGAGAGTAGGAGAGGAGAGCAACGTTATATTTACAGAAGTGTCTCTAGCCATTGGATAAAAAGAATGCGCTTATCCTCTCTAAATCTCCAAGATTGGAGGTAAAACTGTTCTTTGGTCCTACGCTTCCATCAATGAATACTTCCTTGTGCTGCATCAAAAATGATAGCATTCCGAAGCTTCCAAAGTTCCCAAGCTGCAACTTGAAATATGTCCATGAAGAACTCAGTGTGGGCCTCCTGTTTAGCTGCCACCAGGCGATCATGGATCCTCGTTTCACGTTGATCGTGGTTGCATAATACACATGAGACCCCAGACTGGACGTTGAAATTCCTTCGCTTTAGCAAATCTCTTGTATTCAGCCTGTCCATAATGAGCAGCCAAGTGAAAATTTTAATTCTGGGCATACACTTCGACGTCCATATCCTCGAGAATGTTGGAGGAACATTTAAACCTCTGAATACCAGATTATAAAACTGCTTGGAAGTGTATCTGCTATTACCCCAAACAAAGACCCATTGATGTCTAGCATAATCATCATATTCAATGTCCTGCAAATACTCATTCAAATCCAACAGTTCTTGATAAGCTTCCTGAGTAAGGGGTAAATGAAAGATGGAATCAAGGTCCTGGGCATGTATGATCTGTTTCACAGAGGCTGCATCTGTTCTGACAAAAGAGAATAATCTAGGATAGAGATCTGCCAACACATCAGAAGGCCACAGATCATCCCAAAATGCAACCGTGGAACCTTCCCCAATTGTACATCGAGCTATTCCTCTATATATTGGATTTAAACGAAAAACATCCTTCCACCAAAAGGATCCCACTTCCTGAGTATGATGTGACACTTTATCATTATAATAAGTAGACCATATAAGTTGCACCCACGGCACATTCTGTTTGGAATAGAATTTATGCAGCTGTTTAATAAGGAGGGCATCATTCTGTACATACAGGTTGATAATACCTAGGCCTTCTTTGTCCTTTGGCTTAATCATAAGGGGCCATGCTGCCAGATTCCCGCCTTTCTTCGTCCTATCATTACCCCTCCATATAATTTGTTTCCTTCCCCGATCAAAATTTTCAATCACCCCTTTGTGAGCCTTGATTGTACACATGACGTATGTAGTAATAGGAGTTATGACAGAGTTTGCCATCTCAACTCTTCCAGAGAGAGTCAGCAGAGAAGAGCATGAAGATAATCTTCTTTCAATCCTATCAATAATCGGAGAGAAGTCTTCAATCTTTGGCTTGGTAGTACCCATTGGCAGTCCAAGATATGTAAAAGGCAGGGTGCCTAATTGACAACCAAAAAGTGAAGCCAGAGCTTCTGCCTTAGTGACCTCCACATTAATTGGGATCATCTGTGATTTATTGTAGTTAACTCTAAGCCCCATAGAGTCTGCAAAAGTGCTAAGCAAACCCTTAAGAGACAGTAATTGAGGGGCATCTGCTTGCATAATCATGAGTGTGTCATCTGCATATTGTATAATTGGAAAATCACTGTGTGCTTGTGGTAAAGGAGCAGTAAAGACTCCCTCTCTAAAAGCTTGATTAATAAGAACTTGCAAGAGTTTTGCAGCTAGAACAAATAGCAGTGGTGAGAAGGGATCTCCATGCCGTACACCCCTCTTACACTTAAATTGCTCGCCAGGCACTCCATTTAGAAGGATTGCCGAGTTTCCAGAAGAAAATAACATTTTCATCCATGACAGCCATTTATGTGGAAAACCCATGCTTTCCATGATTGCCAACATTGCTGAATGCTCCACTGTGTCAAAAGCCTTTGCAAAATCAAGTTTAAGAATCAAAATTTCTTTTTTAGACTGATGACATTGATGTAAATATTCAAAGCTCCAAGCCAAGCAGTCCTGGATGGATCGAGTCCTGATAAATCCATATTGATTAGCATGAAGCAGCCTCAGGATTACTGCTTGTATCCTTTCTACAAGTATTTTAGTAAGGATCTTGATACTGCAATTCAGGAGAGATATGGGTCTGTAATCATTGAGACCTTCAGGGTTATTGACTTTGGGGATCAGGGTGATAAAGGAGCTGTTGATTGACTCTAAATCAATTGCTCCATCAAAGAAATCTTCACAAAGCTTATAGAAATCTGCTTTGATAATTGGCCAGCATTTCTTGATAAACATTCCATTGAAACCATCAGGGCCAGGACTTTTATCAGTTGGCATTTGCTTAATTATCAAATCTATCTCCTCATGCGTGAAAGGGGCCACCAGACAATCCAGGTCTTGTGGAGAAATAAGGCCAGTTAAGTCAAATTGCATTTGAGGTTCTGCAGAAACACCCATTCTATTCTTGAAAGCAGCCCAGAATAAGGCAGCTTTTGAAGCATGGTCAGTGACAAGATTACCAGCTTCATATGTGACATGTGTTATCACATTTTTCCTGTACGAAATTGTGGCCATTGCATGAAAATATTTTGTACATTCATCACCTAATCTGATACGGTTAACAGTATGCCTTTTCTCCAATATACATTCCTATATCTTAGAATTCTCAGCAGATGTGCTGTCAAGATAACTCTGAAATTCCACTCATTCGGATACAGGGGACGACACTCCTCTAAAGAGTCCATAAAAAATATAACTATATTGCATTCATCAATTTGCTTCCCTAGATTTGATAAGTTTCTGCTCCAAGTGAGTGTCTCAACTTTTTGAACTTAGTAGAAATGAGCTTGGGACTACTTTGGCAGTGAGGCATTGGAATCTCCCATGCTTCCTTAACAACATCAAGAACCCCAGGATGTTCAGGCCAAAAATTCTCAAACCTGAAAATATTAGCTTTAGGAATGGTCGTACTGATCACAATCTTGCAAGGAATATGATCTGAAATAGGTTTAGCCAGTGGCAGAACAGTAGTGTTGGGATAGGATAGAGTCCAATTCAGAGAAGTAAAAAACCAGTCCAGTTGTTCAAGAAGAGGATCTTGCTGCATATTACTCCAGGTAAAAGCCCTTCCTTTCAAAGGTAATTCAATGAGACCAAGATGCCCAATTGCCTCATTGAAGAGAAAAGTATCCTGAATATCCCCCCAGGTCGATTTCTGTCCTCCAATGATCTATAAAAGTTGAAATCTCCAAGCACCATCCAATTATCTTCATCCTGGATATTAAGGGATCGGAACCACTGTAAAAAGACAGTGCGAGCAGGTTCTAAACATGGTCCATATATTGTTGTTAGATTCCACGTCTCAGCATTGTGCCTGGCTGTAAAGGAGATCGTAATCGCAAAACTTTGCTTCTCAATCATTATTCCATCAAACACTGAGCCAACCCATGCTACTAGAATCCCCCCCGAGGCACCTATTGAAGGTATGTACTCAAATCTATCAAATCTTCGAGGGGCGAATTTTTTTAAGTATTAAGCATCAAAAGATTCCTTCTTTGTTTCTTGCAAACAAAGGACTGAACAAGCACTTTCATCAATCTTATTACGAAGCGCATCCCACCTAGCTTCACTATTAATACCTCTAATATTCCAACAGAGCACATTCCAGTTCCTATTCATTGATTAAAACCGAGGGAAAAAAGGAAGCCAGAGCAGACACAAAGTGCCAGCATAAAAAACCAAGAACACGAGTGAAAATAATTTCCACAGAGATACTGATAAGTAGAAACATGGTTCAACAGTTGAGCTAACACACAGATACTTAAAAGTATTCTCTCATAAAGTACTAGATTATTAAGATTGCATAATATAAACGTTGGATCTTCAAGAGGCCACCAACAGACAGCCTTCCTGACTATGCATCTAGTTGAGTGTTTATTCATTGACTACCATGGGAAGGGGATCCTGGCAGTGAGGTCCTCAGGTTCAACATGGCACACAATGCCCCAGTTCTTCAGCATTTCATTCGGAATTTGCCTAGGAAATTGCTCATCATCAGGCTTTGGAGGGTTAACCAACATCTTATCAGCATCAGCATGATTAACAGGAACTTCCGCCCAAACACACCTCTTCTTCCTGGGATGATCTTCTAACTGATAGTACTTAAAACCATCACGAGCTTTGTTTTGCCGTGCACTACGGCGAACTGAAGAGTCTTCCAGGAGAGCCCAAGGATGGGCGGTGGAGACTACTGTTGGCAAGGAAACATGCCGAGTTGGGCTACTCTATTGACCAACTTGCTCCGAAGATTCAATACCAACCACTGGAGAGGGTTCTAAAGCTAGTGTCTGCATATTCTGATCCCAATTCATTGGTTGATTCTGCTGGTACTGTGCCATCGCCCAAAATGCAATCATCACTGCATGAGCACTTGGCCGATAGGGAATGATAGCTAGACTCTGCTCCTCTACCTCCACACGAGGAGGGATATTGATCATGGTGATTGGTATGATGATCGGGTTCTTAAGTAAATTAGTCAGCATGAATTTGAAAGCATGGTCCTCAGCCAACAGAAAAGCAATGCTAGGGGGTGTACTCTGTACTTCTGATTCTGAGGAATCTGACATCGAGGAAGAAGAAATTGACCCCAAATTGCCATTCAAAACATCCTCCACTCTCAATACAATGTCCGGCCCATGAGCCCTGAAGTAGTGCGCTGTAGAACCAGACTGATCAATGGAGACAGAGTCTTGCGGCTGATGCGGATGTTGGGGGAAAGCCAGTACATGTGGGTGATCCATATCCATCGCCTCAAAATCATCATCATTCTCTTGTTGGGCAGGGTCAAGCAGATCATTCTGAGCATCCTGTACTTGCTCTTGATTCATCCCCATCTCAGCATGCAATTCCTGGCCCGCTCCAGCAACATCATGGTGCCAATGTGGCACCACATTAGGATTGACTAGCGGGTCACCATGAATAGGATGAGGATTACCATCAACAGGTACAGGATCCTCATCAGGTGGAAAAGCATCAGGGAATTGACCATTTAAGATATAAACTGCAGCTGTCCACGACTGGCCGTTGCCTCCAAGAATAGAACCGCTTGCGTGGGACACGTTCTGGAGCAATGACAAGACACTGAGCTAAGACTCTAGTCTTGTTGGGACCTTCATACCAATGTAAAAGACGACCAAAAGGTGCAACCGTTACTTTGATGAAATCTGAAGTTTGATAATCCAAAGGATAGCACAGGAACATGATCCAACACTGACGAGTATAATTGCAGACTCGAAAATTTCTCGCTTCATCATGACGCTGAACAATGGCCTGACCATGAGCAAAGGAGATCGGCGAAGCATCTAGCAGCGCCTCACGCTGAACAGTACTCTCAAACTCAAAAAGCCCTAGACCAAGCGGTGACGGGAATGCAGACACAACTCTGACCGGGAAATCATGATGAAGCATTGCAACCACATCATCAATGAGTTCAGGAATTTGTGCCTGTACCTCCGGCGCTGGATGCAGAGAGAGAATCGCAAACTGTTCATGCCGGCGAGGAGGTTCACCACCCAGAGCAACACGAGAGTGAGCTGGCCGATTCCACCCTTGATCAATGTGCATCCCATGGGGAGCATACAACATCGGGTTGCAGGGGTAGTTGGCCATGTCGCAAGGAGATGACTGCGCCGGCTGAGAGTCCAACGAAGGAGGCGATTGAGGTTGGCACTGTTGATGGAGAGGCGTAGAAAGAAAGGTTGGTTCTGTTGCGGGATATGAGGAGTCGCTAGAAGGGAACTGGGGATCAGTTGTATCTTCCGAGGAAAGGGGAGAATGATTCACAGTGGATTTAGGAACCCAACGCTTCATGGGCTTAGACACCAAAATGGGCCGACGGCTTGGTGGACAATGTCCAGCCAAATGACCAAACAAACGACATACACGGCATCTTACTTCCAAAGCTGGCCCAGTGACCTAAAGTCAAACAACGGTTGCAAAAGGGCCCGGCATTTGAAATTTGAGGGGGACGCGAAAACTGCGCACTTGACGATGATCCAGGCGCAATCATCGGATTATTCAAACGGTGTGCCCCCAGATCTTAGAAAATCCGTCCAAAAACTTGTTTGGTTGGCACTTCTGAACAAGGATTGATCACCGTCTTGAAAGCCCCAAAAACAATATGCAGAGGCGAAGCAGGAGGTGTATGTTTTTTAATTGGGGAATCTTGAACTAAGACTTCAGCAAAACGAACTCTCTTAAGCGGTTTCTTCCTAATCCATTGCTTGGACTGGTTCTTACTTTTCCTAGATTGAACCAGAGTCCATTCTTTTTCTTGTTCAATTTCCCAGCGTCGCTTGTCAGATTCACGATAAGCTACTCCATCATTCCAAAGATGAAAGTAGATATCAAAGCAATTCCCAATAAATCGACGAAGCGAATAAACATGAAAACCCACAGCTTTGCAAGAGACCGACAAACGAAAGTGATTCTCACTCAAGAAAGTGACATGAAAACCATGAGCCGATCCACCAAGACAGGATTGCAGTGCGAGAGCAACCGAGTCTTCCGTTAAGCGAAAAGTAAATCTTCGGAAAGTCACCAGCAGAAAGAAGGAACCATCAGGGGAAGAGGAAGGGTGATGTACTGACTTGTTGAATCGATGAAGAACTTCACGCTGAAACGCAATTCCATGAGAGAAATCCAGTTTGGCAGCCAGATCAGAGAGATCCATTGCCAAATCACGGAGAGGGAGTGAGATCGCCAGTCCTAATACACTATTATCACCCCTAAAGTTAGTGGGAGAGTATTGCTATAAAAGCTATTCATTCATCTATTCAATCCTGCCACTTTACCATTCACAGCTTAGGCGCCAAGTTCAGTTGCCCCCATCCTCCATGGCCGCACAGTTGAGCTTCAGCCAGCGCCAAGCGGCACAGGGAGTGGAGATGGGATGGTGAGAGGTTTCAGATTGTTGTAGAATGGATCTTGGGGGTGCTTTACCTAGGGTATTTTTAGAGATGAAATAGACATGGAGAAATTGTAGAGGTCGATGCTTGGTGCAGTAGTGGAGGCGCTTAGCGACCTTGGAGGATTGACATAAGAATTAAGGACCTTCTTGATGTCGCCTTTTATAGGCCGGGTGATGACTTGCTGCCGAGGTCAGCAGCACACCATTAATGGCGTGCGCAAGCTCACAAGCAGTGTGAGGGGCAGCAGTACCCATAGCAACAAGGGGATAGCGGCCCTCTCCTCCACGGGATTCTAGTGGTGGCCCGATCCTCCTCGCCTCTGGAGCAGCAGACCTTCGCTCCTTCCAACCCGCTTTTGCTTTGCCTCGACTGACTTGTGAATGGTGGAGACGTGGACTCCAGGCTGGTTCTGCTTTGAATCACTAAGGACCGTCGGATGCAGAATGGTGGCACATGATGAAGAGGAAGTGACGACGTGACTTTATGAATCAAAGGCACTGAATCTCGCTCCAGTCTCCATTGGTAATTGGCTTAAACATAGGCTCGTTTCCCTTGATAGGTGATTTGTAACGCTGACAATGGGACACTGAATCTCGCTCCAGTCTCCATTGGTAATGGACTTCAACAGAGGCTCGTTTCCCTTGACTAGCAGAGACGTACATGCGACACGCACGTGATACAAAATTATTTGTCCTTTTCTCTTTAGACGATTCTATCAATATAAATGTGGTGCAAGTAGGATGGGCCAGGGTGAAAAATTTAATTTTTTTTTAGAAAAATTATTTTCCTTTTCTCTTTACATGATTTTGATTGATCGCCTTCTACCTGACCACCTCCCTCGGCCCTTACAAGTGGGTTCAATGTTAGAGGACGATGGATCCGATTTGAGAGATAATTGCTTTAGATTATACATGTGGTATACATTTAGTATGAATGGATATCAAACATGAAAGGCTTAATATGCTGGAACATGAACCAACAATTTTCAAAACGATAATTCGAGATATCCAGAATTCGGATCGTGATCCTAGTATATGAGAGGTGAAGCAGTGTAGAACCAAACTAATATTACAATGAGTCATAGCTCCAATATAATAAGTAGTTAAGACAAAATTTAATGGGACAAATTAATTGACAAATGGCCTGTTCGGTTGCTTGTAATGGGCTGGGCTGGAGGCTGGCTGGAGCTGAGCTTGCCCACCTGGCAGTGTCTAGCTGGGGTTTGTCTGGCCCATCTGGCAGTGACTGGGGCGGGCTGGATGGTTGGCTGCCAGCCCAGCCAATCCAGTGCTGCCGAACAGGGGGAAAACTACATGGAGTGAAGAAAAAAATACTTGGGCTAATTCCTATTATGCAATTAGAAATTTAACGCATCCTTTGTGTGCCATCGGAAATTTCTTCCATGTCCATGCTTGCTCGTACAATCTCCTTTCACATAATTCTAATTGCTATTCTACTGCTCGTTTGTTACGTCCGATGCAACTTTGTTGATTTTCAATTGAAACAAGGCAAAGAAGAAGAAAGGAGAATCATGGTGCGTCTCTCCAGGTAAAAAACAAAACCACACTGACACGTGTAGGTGTCGGTCCATGGACCGAAGGAGCTCCAAAATTCCCGTGCACAAACAGCATATGGCGCGGTGGCATCGTGACGTGCTCAAATTGCAGATATCTCGTGGACAAACAACATTCAAATTGCCAGGCAGCCGAGGGTAGGGACACGATCGACAGGAGTCACGCGGTTAGCGGGTTAGGACGAGTAACGGTGAGAAAAACAATTTGTTGTTGGCAGAAACATTTTCTAAATATTAGTTTTGGTGGGTTTGACTCCCTCCCTACCCCTGTTGACCCTTACAGATGGGTCCGGTGTGAGGGGTACCGCGGGTCCGATTTGGGTGAGAAACGTTTTCAATTCTACTCGTTCTTTTATAGATAAGTTAGGTGATTTGTAACACTGACAATGGGACCCAGTGGAACATCCGCACAGGTCATTAGTAACGCCCAGTAGTAACAGGCACAGAAAGACGACCATTCCCTATGAGTTGTTAGTGGTATTGGGCTTCAAGTAATGCCTGTTACCAATTCTAACAGGAGAAGCCCCATAGAGTCATTAGTAATGGCTTTTAGTAACAGGATTTTCTTGAAGCTCATTACCATTGAGCTCTCATTGGTATCGTGCACGTGCTTGTTACTAATACTGACTGGTCATTAGTAACGCAATATAGCTAACGTGGCCTATGCCCATTACAAATGCCGATCTATGACCCTTACCTATATGGTGTGGGTTTCACATAGTGATACTCAATACATACAGATTGTTTTTCTTTTTAAAAAAAAAGGAACTATGGCTTGCTTGGGAGAAACTGGAAGTCTCTAGGTGTCACGAGCACACTGTCGACCGAGATACATACAATAGGCCCTAAGACCCTTGATTTTGACTCTCTGTTTAGTAAATAACCAGAATTTAGAATATCAGCAATATCTCACCTATTAACATGAGCTGCTGCAAGTAAATAAAATTATGTTTATTACATAAAAAATATAAAGGAGGTCATTCAATGAACAATAAGAAATAATATAGAAGTTGATGGCTCTAGTTACAGCTTAATAAGTCGAATTGGTATTATTAAAAGCTGGAAAGATACCTACTAGGTATATCTGTTGAAAGAAGTGAAAAAGTGGATAATTGTGTGCCTGACTGACTGACTGTTATGTTCAATTGGTATCTAGTAAGCCATAGCCTCATTTCACCCACGCAGTGCATTCTGGTCTATAATGTTCCTATTGGCAACAACGTACGTAAACTTAATTATATGTGCATGAATGAAGATGATGTCGACTATGATATTTCCATTATATTGCTGATGAATCTGGGAACTATTCCGTGGGTTCAGAGTTGACGAAGTTATATATGGAGGCACGCGCATCCATGCGGCCGCATGCAAACTGGTCGTCTGATCTACTCTCATAAAGTGATTAGGTTGCTTCATAGAATATCTTCTTGGGGATCAATGATTACTTATGCTTCAAGGATTGCCTGCAGCAGCAAGAGGACCAGGTCAGTTCATTTGCTTATTGGATGTGTTGACGCATTATGGTCAACGCACGAGGACCAGGTCAGCAGCAAGAGGATCGCGCGGTCGTTGAATTCTCCTCGCCGGAGCTTCTGAAGACAGCCGGTCAGACCGCCTATAGGGGCCGGTCAGACCGCCTGTAGCAGAGGCGCCGCGAAAGCCTACGATCACAACCTCGGGAGGGACCCCGTCGGAGGCTGCGAACCTAGGGTTGTTTTAAGGTCAGCAAGGCCACTTAGAACGTCCTAAAACGTCGCCGAGACGAAGAAGGAAAGCAAAGAGTTTAGAAAAGCTAGGGTTTGGAGATAAAAAGTAAGACGATTTTTTGTACGATTGGGTAGAGGCCCTCAATCGGCCACGGCCCTTTATATTTATAGGGTGGGGAGGTCTTGCCCCGCAAGGAAGTCCTTGTACAGATCTAAAAACGTGAAAAAACCTGATTCTACTCGGTCTCGGGGACAGGCGGTCATACCGCCTGTGATAGGCGGTTAGACCGCCTGGCACATTGCCAGATCGGCTACAGGGCCAGCCGGTCTAACCGCGTGTACAGGCGGTCTAGACCGGTTGTCCCAGCCTGATCGGCTTTAAGCCACTTTTGGTCGTCAACATATGCCCCCCTGTTTTTTGGTAAAACTTTGTTTACCACAAAACATTTAATCAGACTAAGGGCGACTCTCTATTGTCGGCCATTTTTTCCCTAAGGGTGATATCACATATCAGCCATATCCTTTCAAGCATGTTGCCAAACACTTGGATGATATTTCTTCAAGTACTTCCCATTGAGTGCTCTTGGCAACTGAAATCCTTGCAAAGTCTCTACCACATAGGAATTCCCAGAACAAACCTTCACAATACGATATGGTCCTTCCCAATTCGGCGACCATTTACCAAATTTGTTGCTCTTCGTTCCTATAGGCAAAATAGTCTTCCAAACCAAATCACCAACTTGAAAGGATTTGAGTTTTACCTTCTTGTTATATGCTCGAGCCACTCTTCTTTTGTCTTTTTCAATCTCCTCTAAGGCCTCCAAACGCTTGTCGGTCACATCATCAATATTATCCATCATCAAAGCACAATATGTACTAGCATTAAGATCATTTTGCTTAGCCAATCTATAAGCAGCCAGATTTACCTCAACGGGCAAAACGGCCTCTTGACCATAGACGAGCTCAAATGGAGTAACCTTAGTAGCACCATGTCTAGAAATACGATGCGCCCATAATGCTTCAGATAATACCTCGTGCCACCGCTTAGGATGATCTTCAATCTTCTTCTTTATGAGCTTGATCAAAATCTTGTTGCTAGACTCGGCTTGACCATTGGCTTGAGCATAATACGGAGATGAATTGAGCAATTTAATACCATAGGATCCAACAAACTCACGTACCTATGTTTCAGGAATCCCAAATCTATGAATAATATGCTCAGTAATAAACTCAATCACCTCTCTATGTGTCATGTTCTTGAGGGGAATTGCTTCAGTCCACTTGGTAAAATAATCAGTAGCCACAATCACAAAACAATGACCTTTGGATGAAGGAGGATGAATCTTACCAACAAAATCTAAACCCCATCCTCTAAAAGGCCATGGCTTAATGATTGGATGCATCAACGCAGCAGGTGCAATCTGAATATCCCCGAACTTTTGACACTCTTCACATCCTTTGTAGTAACGAAAACAATCGGCTATCATCGTAGGCCAATAAAAACAAGCCCGTCTAAGGAGCCACTTTATCATTCGAGCCGATTGATGTGTACCACAAATTCCTTCATGAACCTCTGCCATAGCCAATCTAGCTTGATCAGGATCTAAACATTTTAAAAGCAATCCATCCATGGTCCGACGATATAGTTCACCATCGATCAAAGTAAACTTGAAAGCCCATCGTCGGACTTTTCGATCCACTGACCTGCTAGTATCCTGTAAATATTTCACCAGAGGCTCCCTCCAATCACCAGCATCGGCCACAATAGATTGATAATCATTAACAGTCGACGGTGTTTTCAGAAGTACAGGCGGTCAGACCGCCTGTGCTGGCGGTTAGACCGGCCACGCCGGTCAGACCGGCTGTAACAGGCGGTCGAACCGCCTGTTCGAGAGCAGAAACGTCGGCTTCACGAAACATCGGCCTCTTTTCATGAAAATTTCTTTTCTGAACATTATAGCCTGATGCTTGCTGTGCCAACGCATTAGCTCTAGGATTCTCTTCTCTTGGTACATGATAAATGACAAATTCATCAAAGCAAGATATAATATCTAAACACTTATCAAGATAAGCATTCAAAAATCCATCTAAGCATTGACAAACTTTAGATACTTGCTGAACTACCAAAAGAGAATCACCACATGCTTCTACATGTTTTACTCCCATGTCATGTAACATCTCCAATCCGAATAATAAAGCTTCATATTCGGTTTGGTTATTAGTGCACTTATGATCTAATCGGTTAAGAGCCTCAAAAATAACATCATTTGGTGAAATAAGAATAACACCAACTCCACACCCACTTTTGCAAACCGATCCATCAAAATGCAATTTCCATGGAGTAAAAGTAATATAGCCGACATTTAAATCAAGATGTTCACTAATCCTATGTTCAACAATAAAATCGGCAACGATTTGTCCTTTCATAGATTTCAATGGCTCAAAGACTAAATCATATTCAATTAAAGCATAAGCCCATTTGCCGATTCTACCACTTAATATAGGTCTATGCAACATGTATTTAATTATGTCAGCTTGATTAGCAACTATGCAAGTATTTAATAACAAATAATGCCTCAACTTTGTGCAAGCATTATATAATGATAAGCATAACTTTTCAATGAAAGTATACCTTGTTTCGGCGTCCAATAATCTTCTACTTGCATATGAAATAATATACTCCTTCCCTTCGGTCTCTTGGATCAAAACAGCCACAATAACACTTTCTTCGGCCGCGATATATAATTTAAAAGGAACCCCTCTCCTAGGTGCCCGAAGAACCGGAGGTGAAGATAAATAATGCTTGATCTCTTCAAACGCCTATTGCTGTTTTGCCCCCCAAGTAAATTCAGCATCATCATTCAACCAAAGGAAAGGAGTAAAAGCATTCACCTTTCCCGACAAATTGCAAATAAATCTTCTCAAGTAATTCACCTTGCCCAAGAATTTCTACAACTCTTTCTTAGAGCTAGGCGCCTGCAACTTGCCAATAGTATCGGCCTTCTTTGGATCAATTTTAATTCCATTTTCATGAACTATGAAGCGCAAAAACTTCCCAGCCGACACACCAAAAGCACACTTGAGTGGATTCATCTTCAAACCATACCGACGCATTCTTTCAAATGCAAGTCTCAAATCGGCCAAATGAGAAACACTTCCAGCCGATTTAACAACAATATCATCGATATAAACTTCCAAGATAATACCAAGCAAATCATGGAAGATCAAATTCATCACCCTCTGATAAGTAGCACCGGCATTCTTCAAACCAAAAGTCATAACAAGCCACTCAAACAAACCAACAAAGCTGGACATACAAAAGCCGTTTTGGATATCTCCTCTTCGGCCATGAATATTTGATTATAACCAGCATTACCATCAAGAAAGCTAATCATTCTATGTCCAGACGCAACATCGATAAGCATATCGGCTATTGACATAGGATATTCATCTTTAGGAGTAGCACGATTAAGATTTCTAAAATCAATGCACACTCTAATCTTACCCGTTCCTTTCTTTTCCACGGGTACAATATTAGAAATCCATTCAGCATATCGACAAGGTCTAATAAACTTTGCTTCTAATAACCGATTTATTTCCTCTTTAACTTGGTCATAAATTTCAGGATTAAAACGCCTAGTAGGTTGTTTATAAGGCCTAAAACCAGACTTAATAGGCAACCGATGCTCAACAAGCTCTCGGCTTAAACCAGGCATTTCATGATAATTCCAAGCAAAGCAATCGACATACTCCTTTAATAACTTTATTAACTCAGATTTAAAATCAGGATCTAAATTCTTATTTACAAACGTCGGCCTGGGTATAGAACCATCACCAATGTCTACTTCCTCAAAAGGATCGGCTAACGTAAAACCACATCCTAGCTTGCTTATATCAACAAAATCTTCAATGGCTTCACACATATCGTTCTGATGCGCTCGATAGTGTTCAAGTCTCTGCTGCAACCACTCTCGATTATCCATTAAATCATATGAGATGATTCAGCTGATTGTTCATTGGCTTCATGAAAGCAGGGATAAAGCCATTCTTAGTACAGCTGATAAACTCAAATTCAGAAAGATCTAAGCCTGACAAACATCTAACATCATTATGAATGCCAACCAAAGAGCTATCAGCTAAAGCAACACAAGCAGAAATATCAACATGCACAACCTCTACATCATCATCTATCCACTGAATCAAACATTGATACAAAGTAGAAGGAATGCACTAATTTGCATGAATCCAATCACGACCCAAGATTAAACTAAAGTTACCTTGAGTCTCTGCGACAAAGAAAGCAGTGGCCAAGGTCTTGCTCCCAATAGTAAGCTCCATAGAAATCACCCCCATGGCACCAATAGGCTCTCCTCCTCCAATGCCGTTGACGGTCATGTTGGTCTTGATCAGCTCCGAATCTGAACCACCAAGCTTCTTGTACAAAAAATAGGGCATCAAGTTCACAATAGCCCCTCCATCGACCAACATCCGCGAGATTGGCTTCCCATTGGTATGCCCCTTTAGATATAAAGCCTTCAAGTCATTGTCTTCAGCTTTAGGCTTATGAAATATAGCTTCCTTGGGACCAAAATCAAGATGAGCAACCTCCTCCTCCGAAAGCATGTCCCCATTCATGGACATATGAAGCACATTCACATCAACATTCATAGATCCGGAGAAGAACTGTAATCAACAAGCTCTTCATCGTCCTTAGCAGTGGGAACCGATGTTGACTTGCCATCACGAGCCGAAGAACTGGAAGAAGAAACACCGGGCGCTTCTGCGTCACCCGGTCTAATCGCCTGTACAGGCGGTCTGACCGCCTGGGCTGCAGTCTCCAAATGACAGGCGGTCTGGACCGCCTGTACATCCGGTTGGACCGCCTATTGGCCTTCCTTCGGCTTCCACTCCTTCTATGGAATCATAGGCTTGACTTGGTTGAACAATTCATCTCTCTGCTTCTCCAACTCTTGCTATTGTCTTTCCCGAAAACGGAGTCTCTGAAGCTTCATCTTCTGCGTGCGAGTCAACCCTTCAGGACACCACCTTGGAAGAAAGTGCTGCTGAGCCTTGCTAGTACTAGCCCCCTGATCTTACACCGTCTTTTTACTAGAAGACGGCTTCATAGCCAGACTTTTCTCAATAGGAACATCCATTGTCCCAACTTCAATAATGTCAAACTCAGTAGTCCTCTCTGAGTCCACATCCATGCTCTGCACCTCCTCCTTCTTAGGTCAATAAACCTGCCTCGGAGGAAGTCTTGACGGCTGACCTTGACGGGCAGTCTGACCGCCTGTTACTGGCAGTCTAACCGCCTGTGCCCGCTCTTGACCAGATTGATGGAAAGCCAATCGGTCTCTCCTGGGACAAAGAATCCTGTCCTGCACATGTCTTCTTGGACCTTCCCAGCTAGGATGAAATGAAGGCTGCACATTTGAATGATATGGCACCCACATCACTCCATTGTCATCCCACACCGGATCCAACTTCATACGAGGAGGTGAAGGAACCCTCTCATTCTGAATCGGTGATCACATTCTTTTTTTTAACGGCCGATCGCTTGGAACGGCCTTTTGTTTGGTGTACTTGTCATAAAGCATATCAAATGTGACTTTAGGCTTCTGAACACCCTGCTCCTTTGCCATGTTCATCTTCCAAGTACCAACTTCTGGACGCTTCGGAATTAGCATCTTTGGGCATCCATGGGGACAGGCGGTCTGACCGCCTGGCGCAGCCGGTCTGACCGCCTGTAGCAGACCAGCCCCAGGCGCCCGCGGTCCAGGAATAGTGACCGATCCTTGCCCCCCTTGTCCAGAGGGTTTCACAGTGACCTTAAACGACTCTTTGCCATCAGCCGTCTTCTCATAAGTCACTTCTCTAACCGACTCTTTTGAAGACGGTCTTTCCTCTCCAATCACCACGTACTTTCCTTGATGCGGCCGAACCAATACCTTGGGCTACTGCAACTCCATGGTGTTGACCGGAAAAAGAGTCTCATCAACTTGCATCTCATGAAACTTCAAACGGCTCTCATTAATAGCCGATTGAACCTGCCGACGGAAGACATTACAATCATTAGTAGCATGCGAAAAAGAATTATGAAACTTACAATAAGCACGCTTCCTCAATTCTTCCGTAGGTGGTAAAACATGAGAAATCTTGATGTAACCAAATTTATGCAATTCATCAAATATACGATCACATTTGGATACATCAAAAGTAAATTCTATGTCTTCTTGCCGATTCTTATGAATCGGCTTAAGAGATGAGCATGACACAGTTTTCTTATTAGCAGGCCATACAAACTCTGCTAAATAAACATCATTATCATCGTCGGTTGAATCATCGGATTCATAATCAACTATATGAACATTAGACCGACGTGTCTTAAAACTCTCTTTTTCTTTATTCATTCGGTCTTCAGCTACTTCAGCTCCAATATGCACTTGTGCGACCGAATAATAATCACAATTGTCAATTTTTTTCTCTAATAGAGGATTTTAAACCTCTAAAGAATAAGCCAGCAAGATTAACCTCAGAAATAGACAAATTAAAGCAACGGTTTTTAATGCCTTTAAACCTTCTCATAAATTGAGAGACAGTTTCATCCCGACCCTGTCTAACCGATGCTAAATCTGCCAATTTCATCTCATGATTACCACTATAAAAATGATCATGAAACTTACGCTCTAGTTGATTCCAACTCATAATAGAACCAGGGGCTAATGAAAAAAACCAAGCAAAAGCAGTACCAGTAAGTGACAATGAGAACAAACGTACTCTAAATGCTTCATAGTTTCCAGCCTCCCCTAGTTGAGCTACATACTGACTAACATATTCCCAAGTGGTGCGCTCATCATCTCCACTAAACTTAACAAAATCAGGCAAGCGCCACCGATTGGGAAAAGAAACAGTATCAAAGCTAGAGTGATAAGGTTTTTGATATACTCTAGTGTTACCAAAATCAAAACCTAGCTTATTTCTCATCACATCAGACAATTCATCCCTGAATCTAGTAAATTCGGCCCATTAGGGGTCTTGTTGGGCCGAAGGTTGCATAGATTCATATAATTCAAGTGAGGTGATTGCCTATTCTGCATATATCTATGTGCATTAAAAACATCATCGGGAATACCACCCGAATACTTAGTCGTGGAATAAGTAGCGCCTGCTGTAGCTACTGGACCAGCACGGCCAGCAGAGACCGAGTTTGGAACAGTAGACAACGGCAAAGGTTGCTCCGGCACGAACACCATAGCATTGGTCAAATTTGCCTGACCACCAGAACAAGTGGTCTGACCGCCTGTAGCCACGGTCTGACCGGCTGTGCTGGCGGTCTGACCGGCTGCAGACCCAACTGCTGCCGACCCAATTGCATTGACCGTGTTCGGTCTGGACATATCGGGTGGTGGCGGGGTCTGTCCAGCAAAGTAATTTGGTGGCATACCATAGAAAATATTACGCTCAGGTAATTCATGAGTATCTATAGATCTACCCTCCAATTTTTCCATTCGTTCCAATAATCGTACAACTAATGCATCACGATTTGAAAAAGTTGGAGCCATAGGAGTAGATGCAGGGGGTTGAGGTGCAGAAGTGCTTACATTGTCAATTACCTCAATTTGCCCCTTAATCATCTTGAAAGAAGGCATTACGAAGTCTCGAACACTCTTCCCCAATCGTTCTTCACAACCTTTCCGAAACGTCTTCAAGAACTCCGCCTCGATGTGCTTCTGGAGCACCATGAACCTCTCATGATCTTCGGAAGAAAGATCTTCAAGCGAGGCCGTCACGATGTTGTCTTCTCCAACGTCGAAGCCCATAGTGCTAGGGATAGTAGATCGGTCTTCAAAAACCAGATTTCATTCCCCAGCGGAGTCGCCAAAATATGTTGATGCGCTTCTGGTCAACACACGAAAGCGCTAGATCGTGCGGTCGTCGAATTCTCCTCGCCGGAGCTTCTGAAGACAGCCGGTTAGACCGCCTGTAGGGGCCGGTCAGACCGCTTGTAGCAGAGCCGCCGTGAAAACCTACGATCACAACCTCGGGAGGGACCTCGTCGAAGGCTGCAAACCTAGGGTTGTTCTATGGTCGGCAAGGCCACTTAGAACGTCCTAAAACGTCGCGGAGACGAAGAAGGAAAGCAAAGGGGTTGGAAAAGCTAGGGTTTGGAGATAAAAAGTAAGACGATTTTTTGTACGATTGGGTAGAGGTCCTCAATCGGCCACGGCCCTTTATATTTATAGGGTGGAGAGGTCTTGCCCCGCAAGGAAGTCCTTGTACAGATCTAAAAATGTGAAAAAACCTGATTCTACTCGGTCTCGGGGATAGGCGGTCAGACCGCCTGTGACAGGTGGTTAGACCGCCTGGCACATTGCCAGATCGGCTACAGGGCCAGCCAGTCTAACCGCGTGTACAGGCGGTCTAGACCGGCTGTCCCAGCCTGATGGGCTTTAAGCCACTTTTAGTCGTCAACAGTAAGTTAAGAAATATTTATTTGTTTATTTCCCTGCATGTGTGTGACATTTGTAAGTTGATATATCTAATGTCAACCCATGCATATTTCTTGTCTTGTGGCATGCAGCAAAATCCATGACATTTGAGATGAGCTCACCGCCTTATGAATCTCTTCCTAAGCCCAGCCCAGTCAAAATGGAGGGTTTCACTGGAGTTAACTACGCCTGTGGAGATGCAGGGGTTCGGAACTCCACTGTAAGTCAAGTACCTAGATGTAAACATGATTCCTAGCCTAGGTGCCTAGGGTTGAGGTGCCTAGTGGAAACCATTAAAATATATATCTATCAAGTGATAATTAAGTGAACTTGCTAAGTATAGATATTGAGTATTGAGTTGACTTATTGGTCACATATATACCTAAGCTTGAAAATAGAATAAATATATACTCTTAAAGCTGATTCTGAAATTGTATGGCATTACAAATTTGCAGAATGGTGATATTACTTATCCCCTTATGGAGCAAGTGGGCCAATTTGGGGCCACAAGAACACAACTAAAGGCTCAGCTGGGTGGCCGCAAACCTCTGAACATTTTCTTGTCGAAGTCCTTGTTCCTGATCGCAGTGGGAGCCATGGACCTCAACCCGGGCTACCATATGTTCTTGTATGTCCCGCAGAACGACAACCAAACTGAGGTGCAGTGTAACGACCCGAATCTTAAACCCGTGATCAACATGTAATCACTAGCATCATGAGCATCATTAATGCACAAAACTAGCATCATGACATAAGCATTGTGTGCATTATTGAATTGTTTGAATTAAACTAATTGCCACTTTGTTAAGGAAGTCCAAATTTCGTGCTGCAACTGTGCTGTTTTAAACTTTTATAAAATACTAGATTTTTCAAATGTGGAATTTAGAGTATTTTTGCAAGATTTTTGGAGTTCATTTGCAGGGGTCAAAAATTAGTGGAAAATCCAAATTTGTATCTTTTGAATTCAAAACTGCAACCAAACCAAACATGGTTTTCAACTTTTTCAACTTGCAGAACCTTCCTTGTGTTCTAAGCTTTCCAAAATATATTTATTTGTGATTTTTGGACTTCGGGAACTATTTCTTTTAAAGCAAAAACGTTTGAACTCATTTTCAAAACTGTCTCTCTTACGTGTGGGCCCGCCTCGTCAGCATCTTCTTCTTCCTCCCGTTGCCTCCCTGCTCGCTGGTTGGGCAGCGAGGGCGGCGCTGCCACGTTGCCGTCGACCACCGGTTCTTGGCCTCCCCGACCACGCGAAATGCCTCACTTGCCCCCGCTCTTCCCCCTCTACTTAAAACCCCGAGCAACCGGCCCCAAACCCTAGCCATTCTTCCCCATTGCAGCCGCCACCACCATTGCCACCATTGGAGCTCGGCCCGAGCTCGCCTCGCCATTGCAGTCCACGACGACTCGATTGAACCCCGCAGGAACCTTCCCCTCCACCTCGCCGACCTTCCCATCCACCCAATCGCCACCCCCGTTGCTCCAGCGCCGCCGCAGTCGTCGACCAGCACCGCCGCCCGCCGCCGCATGCCGACGCCCCCTTTCCGACCTCCGTTTATTCAATCCAATGTACAAAACTGATGCTCCTCGTCGTTGTGGTGCTCACCGGTCACTTCCCCCTCTCCGGAACCTCACCGCCGGCAAGGAATCGACGGTCAAAATCACCTCCGTCCGCCATTGACCATGAGCTCTGTCTGATCCGTGGGTTCTGCTGTAAGTTGCTGCTGTGCTGGTGGTCGCGCGCGTAGATCTATGGTTTTCCAGGGTCTTGGATGAAAAGCGTTTTGGATTTTGTTTTGAATCAGCTGAAAATTTGTAAAATGCGTAGAAAATTATATACTGCTCCAAAAATGGTGAAAATTGTTTTTCTGTATTCCTAGATGGATGAAGTTTCATAAAAATCTATGTTTGCATGTTGTACTGCTATGTATATTTATTTATAATTCATATTGCTCAAATCTTGATTAATTCATATTAAATGTTCTATTGCTCTAAAAATGTCAAATCCAGTTTTGTTAAAACTCTTGTATCATATGAATGCTAGATCTATAACTTTTCACCCATGTTTATATGATTTTACCACTGTTTTTATTAAAATATATGCTTGCTGTCCGAAAATGAGAAATGACATAGTAAATAGCTAAAAAATGATAAAATGGTAAAACCAATTTTGTTAATCTTGTTTCACTGTATATAATCTAGGAAAAATGCCTTTCATATTTTTTCTATTGCTAAACATGGCTTTTAGGATTTAATTTTTTTCCTTAGGTGTAACTTGATTTAATTTATAATTAAATATGCAGAAGTAATTTTAATGCATAGCCAACTTCTTTAATCTTGTAATAACAGTGAGCATGTTATATATTTTTATCTAGGCCTTAATTCCATGATTTTGAATTTGTATGTGTTATTCCTTTGTTTGCGAGTAGTTCTACCTTTTCGGTAAACCTTTATCCGCGTCCTAGTTTTGCGGGTGTTTCAGATAGTTTGTTGAAGTGCTTTTTATCAACAATCATGCTCATGTATTTCATTTTCATTCGCATCATGTAATCATCTCTAATGCATGCATGCATTCACTCTTTAGTGAGCGAGACGCCGGAGTGCGAGACCGTCGAGCCCGAGGGCGAAGGAGAACCGGAGGAGAACGTAGTTGACACCGAGGAGAAACAAGGCAAGCAGCTAAGCATGTTGAAATACCTATGTTTGCAAATATTTATATTCCAATATGAGTTATGGGTTGCATTGGGTTGTATTTTGTGGTTAGTTTGTAGATCCTATTTGATGCATTTACCATTCCTTGATGTTTTTACCTTATGCCTTGTCACTCGAGTAGTATGGGTTAACTTGATTTAAGTTGCTTAATGCTTAGCCATGCTTAGTGGTAGGGTGGTAGGCTTTTTGGGAATGGAATGGATAGGTTAATCAACAACGATGTCGTTATGGTCCTTGGTTAAAAAATGGTTATTGGAACTTGTTGATGAAAATGATTTACGAGACTTGAGCGGATATGTTGTAGGGCCTTCAGAATGGAGTCTCGGGCATAGATCCGCTTGAGTTGATTAAGTACCGTCCGTTGTTGATGTCGGCTTGAGCATTTTTCCGCACTACCACATATCATGAATGGGAGGATAAGCTAATTACCGAAATTGAATTGGTCATCCGGGCACGGTCCTAGATATGTGTGTATGGTGAGGGCCCTAGAGTGTTCATAGTGGGCCTACGCAACCCTCCGCATAAGCTAGGCGGGAACTTCCGGACGTCCAAGGCTTTTCGGGAAAGGTTGACATGAGTACCCCCTTATGCACTTTTGGCCAAGTGTATGAGCCGCAAGGTCCTCGAGTCGTGTGGGTAAAGATGTACACCGTTGCAAGGTTTAAAAATCAATTCGAATTTCCACACTCTTAGTTATGGCACCGCTCAATGTCCCATGGATTCATCGTAGAGTTACCGCATGGATGAGAATGATGTTCACATGGTTTACTCTATATCCACATGATTATGATATATTGTTGTTGCTCACTAAAAATTGAGGTGGGATGGGCAAAACAAATAAAACTTGACTAGGTCTATAGGATGATTTATCAGTTGCTCATGTTATATAAAAGTTAAGGCTAGGATGAGATAGGCGTTTATGCAATTTATTTAACCTTAAAGCCTCATTCCTTGCTACATCCAAATATGCATACTCCTTGGTTATATTATATTTGCGTAAGTCTTGCGAGTACCCTTTGTACTCAAGTTGCCTATATTTCATCAAGTTGCAGGCGAACCGGAGGCCGTGCTTGGTCTCTTCTACCCCCGTTGATCCTCATACGGGTGAGGAGTAGGCCGGGCATTGATGTTTGTGGCTTTGGTGTGCTCGTGCTAGGCACCTTTGCTTTTGTTGTACGCTGCGTTTTATGATTTATCGTTGTGAGATCGCCATAGAAAACTTGAACCTTAAATTCATGATACTCAATGTTTTATTTTGTGAGCTCAAGACTTGTATTTGGAGCTCTCATTTAAATTTGAATCTCTATGTTGGACTTGTAATATTTTCAATGTTGAACTCTCATGTAATGACTAAAATTGTCTCTATGGTTAATTTTGGTGATGTGTGTATTTGTATGAACGGTATGTGTATGCTTGATCTTGGGCATGTTGTGGAACACAGATACCGGGACTACCGGATTTGCATTGTTTTATGTGATATTGCATTTATCATGAGCCTCTAGATGTGGGTTACCACGTGGCAAGTCAAGATATGGACGCGTGCTAGCTCTCATCTTAAGGGATTGATCGATGATTTCATATAAACCAAATGTAAATTTGGGCGGTTCTTTTTACATGCAGCACCTAATCGAATTGTACGAGGGGAAAGCCTCACTGAGCTCCATGCCATGGGTGCTCGAAGATTTGGGATCATCAACGTCGGGCCTTGCGCTGAGTATATGTGTGATGGCGACAAGAACAAAGTCGCTGTAGAGTTCAACGGCGCCCTTGGGCCTCTTCTGTCCGGCCTCCAAGCCAACCTCTCCGTGGCTTCCGTTACTCCCTCTTCGACTTATATGGCTTCTCAAATGCCACGTTACAGAATCCATCTGCTGCCGGTAACAGATCGAACTAATCAAAACTTTTTATTACTGAGAATATCAAGGTGTGCAATCTCTGATCTAATATTTCTTCGATTTTTGTTTGGAATTTTCAGGGTTTGTGTACACCGGAAGCGCGTGCTGGCCAGGGTATGGGTCTCCGTGTTCTAACGGCACCGAGTTTTGGTTCTGGGATGATTATGGGTACATCACTGAGCAGGCCGCTAAGGTGACTGCTTCTGCATTCTACAATGGCACAGCCAACTTCTCCACGCCGGTTAACTTGATGCGGTTGTTTCCGAAAAGAATATAATTGAGGACGTTTCATATTGAGATGCTCCCATGCATCTTCAATATGTTGACAACTGTATGAGCTCAATTTGCATGTTGGGGTGGATGTCGGAGTGTGTGTGTAATATGTTCTACTATATATGAATAGGAATAATGCGACTCATTACCTTGATATACATGGTACCGAACCAACAACCACTACAAGGGAGCTGAGCTAATGCTACACTTTCCAGCGCAACACCATAGTAAAACGGTTGCAATACATAGGGTTTATTGCAACACTAGCCAATTTTGGTTGCCATAGGGTGGCATATTGCAACCAAATGGTGGACCGTTGCAATTTCAATAGTGTGTGTTGCAATAAATCGATTGTATCACAACGTCGATGTGTGCGTTGTAATTATAATGACATTGTTGCAACCCTTTTGTACAATTGTTGTAATAGCAAGAAAATATCGCAACTGAAATATAGCGTTGTTATACTTAGTATCAAGTGTTGCGATAGAGTCTATGCTATGGCAACACGAAAGTAAAGAGTTGCAAAAGGATTAATGGATATAGCAACGTAAACGGAGGGCATTGCAAATGAGGTTTTGCTATTGCAACACAAAAGCGAAGTGTTGCAATGAGGCATAGATATAGCAACGCACATCAGCATCGTTGCACAATTGTCGTAGGTGTACCAACTAAACTTGAATGGTTGCAACAAGGCATAGCTATGATGTCCAGCTCGTTTATGGCCCATCAACATCATTTATTCCAATTTTTATCAATTTCATCATAGTCCGGCCCAAAACACTATGATGTTTAAAACATATTGGTCACGAACAACAAACTGCTAATGTAAAAATGTTTTTTATGAAATATTAAAGATAAAAAACAAAAACACAAGTGGAGATAGCATTTTTGCTGAAATATTGAAGAAAAAATAAATTTTCATGCTAAAAAATATTGCACAGCTAGGATTCAAACTCAAACCAAATGCTAAAGCTCGAGCTACACTACCACTACACTACACTATGATGTGTCAATTGAGTGTAACAAACAATATTTATATGTTATAATATCGTTTATGTGGCAGACAAGTTAGCCCACCACAAGAGCCACGTCACCATGGCCGCACCCCGGCCACATCACACGGCCGCAATCCACGTCACCCAACCACCCAACCATGTCACTTAGTAGCACACAAAAATCACCAAAAATCAACTAGAGGTGAGATTTGAACGCCTGCACGCAAGCCTTGGAGTGGAGCACATCTTTGTGACATCCCTGAATTTAGCACCTTGAAAACACACTAAAAACAGGATCAAAGGTGTAGCATTGGTTGTAGCACACTTGATTTGAATTTAAATTCGAAATTTGAATTTCAATAAGGCCCTTTTTGACACCCAACTGAAATCTCAAGAATTTTGTACTAAACATAAAAATATCCAAAAATAAAAGTTGTTTGCCATCACAAATAAAGGCCTAGTCACTGTTGGGAACTTTTTCAAATATTGCAGTTAAGCCCCTCAAAAACTCGAAAAACAGTTCTGAACGCCTGTTTTGAAATTGGTTTGTTCGAGCTTGAAAATTTGAAATTTCAGGTTCACACTAAAAAGAAAGTTGTGTCCCACATCTCAAACTCCAAATTTTATTTTTACACTTTTGAATGTTCAGTTCAAATTTTTTGAAGAAAATTCAAAAAAGGCAAAAGGAGCTCCACGGGTGCTGCCAGCTCACCCCTAGCGCGCTCTGCTCCGGTCGGGGTCCAGCCGCCACGTGGCCCGGCGTGCGGCGGAGACCACGCCAGGCCAGCCGAGCCGCGGCGGCATGTAGCGCTTGTCCTCGCGCGCGGGTGTCCCGGCCTCTCGTACGGTCACATCGCGGACTGCGGCGTCCCTGCTGCCTCGTGCCGCGGAGCGCCATGATGGCGAGCAAGCTCGGCCACTGGCCTCAGCCGTGCGCGCGCCGTGCAGCGCCGTCCCGCGGCCGAGATTCTCGCTCGCGATGCACCAAGAGGCTCTGCAGCATATCTCACTCGATCACGCCACGATCCCCCTAGCCCAACCCCGTCGCACGCTCTGTCCGAGCTCGGGGGCGCATCAATGGCGCGCGTCCCACATCACCTATCTTCCCTCGCGCGCAGCGCTCCCGAGGCAGCTCATCTCTCTCTAGCGTGCCCAAACACTCCACCGAGCACCCTCATTCCTTCCCCCAGCTAGCGCCCAGCCATTTTCCTTCTCCCCCGCATTCGCTCCCACCTTCTTCAACCTCCAGCCCGCAAGAACCGAGCTGAGTGTCGGGGCAAAATTCGTCCTCGTCTCTCCACCATTCCCAAATTCCTCGCACATAGAGCTAGACCACTTCCCTGGCTTCCATTTCCCCCACTTCTCTCGAGCTTTTCCCCAACTCTCCGGCGAGAAAATTGGATTTTCCCCCAAATCCCCATTCCCGGCCGCCGGAGCACCTCCACGTCGAGCGCCCACTTTGAGCCATCCCGAGGTCAACCGAGCATCCCAACAGCTCCACCGAGTCCCACTGGTGCTCACGAGCCCCTCCAACCCTGGTGACAGCCACCAACCTCGCCAGAATCGAAGCCGCGGCGGCCGCACCGCCACCACACCGTCACCGGCGACCTCCGAGCCTCCTCCGGCCTCCCAACCGCCACCATTCGGACTCGTGGTGAGCTGCTGGTTCTTTTCCCCCACTTCTCCGACCTCCTCCCGCCGTCGTTTGGCCGGCGCAACACCGTCGACGAGCCGAGGACGTAACTTTCATCGTCTTCCTTTTCACAGGGTTCCAGTGAAAGAAGGCAGGGACCTGTTCGCGAAGTTTTCAAAAGATTCAAGGGTCGCGGCGTAAAAAGATTCTTAAGGATTAACCCATTTACCCGAAATCTTGTAAAATCCATCAAAAATATTACAAAAATCGGAAAAACGCACAAAAATACTCTCTGGACTCGTGAGATTGTAAAACTCCAATCTCATGTTAGCATGTATATACTTTTGGTGAACCTTTTTCGAATTAAAATTCGAACTCTGTTTTTAGAAACTTGTGCACCATTTCAAAATCCTGAGCTCTTCTAGAGCTGACCTTTGGATATGTTGTTTGTAGTGACATTAGACGTCTTGTGTCCAAAGGAGACCTAAAAAAATATGGACTATAGCTTCAGTTATGAATTAATTTGTGATTCCTGTCTTAGTTTGGTCCTGCAATTATTAAAAATGATCCATGCAGCCAAAAAAATACCATTTTTCTCCAGAGGTCTAGAACTTGTTAGCACATGTGGTAAAAAATGCTAAACTTAATTTTTTGACCCTGTTTAGACTAGTAAATAATAGATGTGGGTTTTCGGATAGAACATTATTGAGGGCTTGTCCAAGTGTTATTTTTAGCCACCACTTGGTCAGAGGCTTTCCTTTTCACTTGTGAGTAGCTCTGTAGAAAATTATCTGATTTTGAAGGTATTTTCAATTTATATGAATTTCTCCTTGTTTCTTTAAGCAGCAGTTTATACTATTTTTAATAAATTCTGTGTAGCTCAGTTTTAAGCTAAATTTTGGAGTGAGTCTAACTCTTATACTCCCAGTAGGTGTCATAAAGTATGTAGATAAAAAGGATGAACAGAAACAGAGAAACAAAAATGAGAAGAAAGTAGAGTAGAATTGAGTTTGTAAAAAACAAATAGGTCAATTTGATAATAACTAAAAATGGAGCATGGGAAATCTAAATTCCAGAACTGCACACTTTGCTCAAAAATAACAAATTGAAATGTTGTATATGTGCACACAATCACCATCATAAGACACAAAAATTTTCACACCCCTCCTCTAATTTTGTGAAGGAGAAATGGTATACTAGCATGTCTAGGTGAATATGGCCTGATTTTAGATCACTTAGGCAGCCACTATAAAGTTATGCATCTCATGTAGAAGGTGCTCTTGCTGACGGCATCTACCACCTCTTCCCCGCCGACGAAGAAGGAGTCCCCGGAGAGCGGTGCCCAATGAAATCGCAGTCGACCTGGAGCCTAACAGTCAGCTAGCTCAAGAAGGCAAGCCCTGGAGCATGACCTAACTTTCAATTCGTGCAACTATGTATTTATTTATGCTTGTTCATTTACGTTCTAGGTGTTGTTTGAATACCTTAGTTGCATGATTCTAGTACCTATGACTTGAAATACTAGTATGAAAGGATCGATAGAGCAATGCTTTTAGGTCCGTTACAAGTCGAGTGATTTCCTGTCACTCGCAAGACATAGGGGTTGCTTGTCTACTTATGTTGGAATCATAAGGATGGACGGGCGGGATGGTAGATGTAGATCTCCCGTCCGTGTATGATAATTGGATTAAGGTCGTAACGTGTGGTTCTGTGTGTCAAGTTTTTGAACGTACCACACGCATGCCGACCTATGAGAATCGGTAAGCCCGGTATCTAATTGAAGCAGCTAGGGCCGATAGCCATCTCTCCTTGGAAACATTATGTTTCCCTTGCCGTACACATGTGGATATATGCGTGATGCCGTGAGTGAAGCGGTAAACCTTTATCCTAAGGGAATGGACCCGGCGCCGAACTGTGGATTGATGGGGAAGGTTGGGAAGTGCTTGTGCCTTTTATAGCAAACATTATCCGTGTGTGTTGGGTTTCCCCTAGCCAGGTAGCAAAATTCGGTTCGAACTGTCCGCTTCTCGCGGTTAATGAGACTGCTTGACCGCTGTGCTCCATTGAGTAACAAGTGGAACTATGAGGATGATGAACTTGTTGTATGTATTAAATTGTATTGCACCACTTGTCTACTTAGAGAGGATGCTAACCTAGAATGGTTAATTCTAATAGAATATGATGCTAAAATCATGAAAGTAAGGATCCACTCTTAGTTGCTTTTTTGGCAAACAAACCCACCAGCCAAAAGCCTCTCATGTCTAGAAGTCGGTGATGTAGTTTTCACCCAACGGGTAAGCCTTGCTGAGTATTAGTATACTCAGCCTTGCTTGTGGCTATTATTTCAGGTACTGTGATGGATGTGGCAGTCGATGCCATCACTTGGCCTACTCAGGTTCCTCCTGGATGGCACGTCGAGTGGGTTCCGTCCTCTGCCGAGGACCGGGAGGAGTAGCACCATGGCCGGTTTCATCATGGTGTTACTATGCATCGTCGCTAGTGTGACATCTCTGATGTCAAAAGAATTAAAAGTACATTTAAAACCAATGCAAAAGGGAATTATGGGTTAAAACTCAACAATCATCAAAAAATTCAATTTGGAATTCAAAAACAAGGGTGTTTGACACCCAACTGAAAACTCGAGATTTTTGTACTAAACCTGAAAATCTCCAAAAATAAAAATTGTTTGGCATCACAAATAAGGCCTATCACTGTTTGGAACTTTTGAAAATTTTGCAGTTTAGTCCCTCAAAAACTCGAAATACAGTTCTAGGCACCTTTTTGTATTTGGGTTGTTTGAGCTCGAAAAATTTGAAATTTTAGGTTCACCCCAAAAAGAAAGTTGTGTCCCATCCTTCAAACTCCAACTTTATTTTCACACGTTTTCAAGTTCAGTTCAAATTTTTGGAGAAAATTTGAAAAGGAAAAGGAGCTCCACGGCGCAGCCAGCTCGGCCCTGGCGCGCTCTGCGCCTGGCCGGAGCTCGGCCGCCACGTGGCCGGCGAGCGGCGGAGGACGTGCCGTGCTGGCCAAGCCACAGCGGCCGCTGGCGCTTGTCGCCTTGTGCTTGTCCAACCCCTTCCGAGCCGTCACCTCGCCGTCGTTCGCTCGCTTCACCTTGCGCCGCGGAGCGCCATCATGGCGCGGGCTCGCGCGCCGCCTGCCGCGCGCTCGCGCTCGCGCTGCGCTGAGCTTCCCCCGCCTTGGTTTTAGAATCCCGTCCGCGTCCGCCAAAAGACTCTTCAGCTATGCCCACTCCCTCACGCGTACTGAATCTCTCACCCCCAATCCTGTGCGCGCGTTCTGCCCAAGCTCGCCGCGCCATCAATGGCGACCGCACAGGCCACCACACGCGCTCGCACGCTCCCAAGGCAGCACAGTGCCACTCTAGCGTGCCCAAGCACCCAGGCAGCACTCACAACCCTTCCCCTCAGTCCACACTTAGCCATTATTTCACTTCCCCCGCGTTCGCTCCGTCATTCTTCCACCCTGCGCGCCGCGTCGCACCGAGCCAAGCTTCTCCGAGAAGTTCGCTTCCACTCTGCCACCATTCCCAAATTCCATCGCGCATGAAGCTAGACCTCTACCCTCAGCTCCATTTCTCCCCCACTCCTTCTCCAAGCTATCAATCATCCGCTTCTCAACGGCGAGAAATCGAGATTTCCCCAATCTCCATTTTTCGGCCGCCGGAGCACCCTCACGTCGAGACCCACTACTCCGAGCCGTCCCTGAGGTCAACCGAGCACGCCCATTAGCTTCCTCGAGCTCCACTGGTGCTCTAGGACCCTTCAAACCCCGACGAACCCACTGACCTCACCGGCGTAGCAGTCGGCGGCGGCCGCACCGCCACCGCCTAGTCGCCGCGCGAAACTCTGAGCTTCCCCGACCTCCCAACCGTCACCAACCGACTCGTGTGTGAGCCCCTGGATCTTTTCCCCCACTTGCCCGACCCTAGTCTCGCCGTCGTTTGGCCGGCGCAACTCCGGCGAGAGAGCCGAGGGCATAAGTTCATCGTCTTCGTTTTTCTATGGGGTCCTCCCGTCAAAAGTCAGGACTAGTTTGAAAGGTTTTGAAGTTCTAGGGTCCCCGGCGTAAAAGTTCTTAACCCTAGATCTAATTTTCCCGAATCTTGTAAAATCCGTTAAAAATCATACAAAAAATCAGAAAAATGCACAAAAATACTCCTGGAATCGTGAGATTGTAAACTCCAGTCTCACTTAGGCATGTATATACTTTTGGTGAACCGTTTTTGAATTAAAATTCAAACTGTAAAATTTGAAACTTGTGCACCATTTCAAATCCAGAAGCTCCGCTAGGGTTGATCTTGGATATGTTGTTTGTAGTGACTTTTGGGCACCTTGTGTCCAAAGGGGACCTAAAAATATGGACTGTAGCTCCAGTTATGCATTAAAATATGTTTCCTGTCTTTTTGTAGTCCAGAAATTATTAAAAATAATCCATGCAGTGAAAAATCACCATTTTTCTCCAGAGGGCTAAAAACTTGTTAGCACACCTGTTTAAAAATGCAAAACTTAATTTTTGCTCTGTTTAGACTAGCAAATAAATAAGTTATGTGTTTTTGGATAGGAAATTATTGAGGACTGTCCAAGGTTATTTTGAGCCACCACTTGGCCAGAGCCCTCCGTGTACTTATGACTAGCTCTAGTAGGAAGATTTTTCTGAATTGGATGTATTTTCAATATTATATGAATTTATTTCATTTCTGCAGGCAGCAGTTTGTATTAATTTTAATAAATTATATGTAGCTCAGATTTAGCTAAATTTTGGAGTGAGCTTAGCTCTTATACTCCTGTAGCTGTCATAAAATTTTATAGACAAAAATGATGAACAGAAAAGGAGAAACAAAAATGAGAAGGAATCTATGTGGAATTTTTGATTTATATAAAAGAAGAAACCTTTTTGTTAATTAGTTAGAATAAAATAAGGAGGATCTAAAATTTCAGAACAACACTCTAATTTGCAAATAAATAAATAGAATTCTTTTATATATGTACACAATCACCATCGAAGTCAAATAAAATTTTCCACCCCACTACTCTATTTATGAAGAAAATAGTGGTGCTTAAGCATGTCTAGGTGAATATGGCCTTCAAGGCCTTAATCATAGAATCAATAGGCAGCCAACTTAAGTTATGCATCTCATGTAGAAGGCGTTATTCTGGACGGCACCTACAATCTCATCCCCGCCGACGAGGAAAGCATCCCGGAGCACGGTGCCGACGAAGAATCGACCAACCCGGAGGCTAACCCCCAGCTTGAGCAAGAAGGCAAGCCCTGGAGCATAACCTAACTTTCAAAAATTTATGCATCTATGAATTCTCTATGCTTGTGCATTTACGTTCAAGGAGTTGAGTGAATACCTTAGCTGCACATTTCCTAGTACCTATGACTTGCAACACTAGTATGAAAGGATCGATAGGGCATTGCTTTAGGTCCGTTACAAGTCGAGTGATTTTCCTGTCACTCGCGAGACATAGGAATTGCTTGTCTTTGCTTATGTTTGAATCATAAGGATTGACGGGCGGGGTGATAGATGTAGATCTCCCGTCCGTGGTATGATAATTGATTTAAGGTCGAAACGTGTGGGTTGAGTGTGTCAAGTTTTTGAATGTACCATATGCATGCCGATTTATGGGAGTCGGTAAGCCCGGTACCAGATTGAAGCAGCTAGGGCCGATAGCCATCTCTCCTTGGAAACTTTGTTTTCCCCCTGCCGTACACTTGTGGATATATGCGTGAGACTGTGAGTGAAGCAGTAAACCTTTATCCTAAGGAAGTGGACCCGGTTCCGAATTGTGGATCGATGGGAAAGGTTGGGAAATGCTTGTACTGTACCTTATACAACAAGCATAGTATCCGTGTGTGTTGGGTTTCCCCTGGCCAGGTAGCAAAAATTCGGTTCGAACTGTCTGCTTCTCGCGGTTAATGAGACTGCTTGACCGCCTTGCTGCATTGAGTAACAAGTGGAACTTTGAGATTGATGAACTTGTTGTATGAAAATAAATTGTATTTGCACCACTTGTATGTTAGAGAGGATGCTAATCTAGAATGGTTAAAATTTACTAGAATATGAAGCTAAAACTTGAAAGCAAGGATCTACTTTTAGTTGCTTTTTGGCAAACAAACCACCCAGCCCAAAAGCCCTCTCATGTCTAGATATCGGTGATGTAGTTGTCACCGACGGGTAGCCTTTGCTGAGTATTAGTAACTCAGCCTTGCTTGTGCATGATTTACAGGTACCATGTTGGATGTGGCCCGTCGATGCTTGACTTGGCCTCCCAGGTTCCCCTGGATGGCACTCGAATGGGTCGTCCATCTGCCGAGGATCGGGAGGAGTAGCACAATGGCAGGCTCATCAATGGTGTTACATATCGTCGTAGTTTTTATTCCCGCTGCAATGCCACTATTTTTAATTCCGCTGCAAAAGACTTATACTCTGATTTAAGATTTGAACTTGGTTTGTAAATAACTTTGAGAATTCTAAATTGTGTAATGTTAAATTTGTGGAATGTGTTAATACTCTGAACTGACCTGTCGTGTGGGCGTGCCTGTTGATTTCGGATCGCAGAAAAGAATGTGGTTAATCGGTTTAATGCCCACGGCGCTCAGCTTATTCCGGATAAGTGCCTGACTACTCGAATTTGTCCGGGGTACTTAACTTGGAATAATTTAGAGTGGACCGCCATAGCTGGCAATAGAGCCGAAACAACGCACCAGAGAAAGCAACAAACCTAATAAACATTTTTGAATAAAATTGCCAACTCGTACTTCCCGCGCTTTGGGCGATGGAAGGTTTATTCTTAGACCTGCTAAGGATGTTACCTAGAGCGTGAAAGCCTATGTGGGTTAGGGATCACGATATAATAGGTGGCAAATAATATATTAACTGACTTCAGCACCATTTCATTCCTGTCATTTTACTTTACGCAATGGGTGGCGCAAGGTACGGCGATTGCTGTAACGTACCACGGCACTATATGAAAATATAGTGGCGGCAGATAGTCAATACGCTGTGATGGCGTATGAAACTAGAATAGCATGGTGGGTGCAAGGTACGGCGATTGCTGTAGCGTACCACGGCATCATATGCAAATATGATGGCGGCACAAAGTCAATACGCTATTTCAATAGCGTATGAAACTGTCAATATGTTGCCTTGGTGACATATGAACATTGCCCGTTCAATGTTAAACGTTCGGGTGCCACCTCTATAGTGGGTGGTAATGAATGGAGACGCTTTCGTGAGTGCTGGCACGAAAGGTTGATTATACATGCTCTGGAATGGAATTTTCTGCAGGTACACTAACCACGATTCCGTATGTGAAATGGTTAGAAAAGTTCGGCTAGATAATATAGGGAGAGACGGATATTGCCTAGCCACCGGCACTAACTTCGTAGGCCAAAAGTTATTGCCATGTGTTGTTGTGAGAACGAATAGGCCGCTCATGCATTGCATTTCACTGAAATAATATTGAATTTTAACACGAGATCAATGAATCCGCCGTCAAATTTTAAATCACAACCTGAAATTCTGCAGAAACCAATCTGTTTGCACCAATAATTCGAAACTGAAAACGTTGTCAAATGAA